>JAGSMU010000261.1:55000-62500 GCA_029286865.1 Teinopalpus imperialis | reverse complement strand
TTTGCTTGTTCAAAATACATAAAATTGTAAAAACAAAAAAAAAAAAAAAAAAAAAAAAAAAAAAAAAAAACACACACACACACAACCTCAGTCAAGTTCCGGGGACATTATTCAATAAAAATATATAACAACCACCTAATATAAATCACTTCGGCGTGTTTCGACACGACAAAGATGTTACGCGGATACACATACCTGCAGTCGTACATACATATATTAGACGAAGCGCCGAGCGGTGCATGTCGTCGAAATATTAAACTGTGTCGGGCGACGTCTCCGTTATTATACACGGTCAGACGTTCAATAGCGTCCGTTTAATTAACGCGTATTGCTTTCGGCGTGCGAGCTTTGTCTTCGCCACGTCGTTAAAGTATCGCTAAATCACGCATCGTCGCCGAGGGCGCGCGCCTCACCATAAAGGGCGCGCTCGAGGGACGGTAACTTATGATTTGAATTCTCGTTCACGGATATGATCTCTAACACCGGGCTATCACGACCCAAGAAAACGTTTGTGTTAAACGTGTTGTAATAAAGTGAAGTATTTAAACAAAGTCTCGTTGTCGAACGTTCCCATGAATCGGACGCGAATGCTCCGTCCACAGTAAGTCTGGAAGAACGCGTAGCGAGTGGTGAGATATCCATTCTCTACCGTGAACAGACCGAATACGTATTCATGTAATATACGTCACCGGTGCGTCTGAGCGTTTTATTACGCTCGCGCATCGCGTTGCACGTGTCTCGCGCTGTGTGAGACGGGTCGCCCTGTTCACGCGCTTAACGTGCGAGCGGCAACGCCACACACCTAGTTTCGCACTTGGTGGTGGGTTGTTGACGCGCGCTCGTTGATGCGTGTACGTTCGAAGCGCACGTCTTTGTCAGCTCCCTGGTTGATCCTGCCAGTAGTTATATGCTTGTCTCAAAGATTAAGCCACGCATCTCACAGAATACCAGCATGATGCTGATTATCGAGTCTATATATCCGGAGGACTCTTATTATTGGTGACGACGAACGCATCTGCACTATGGGCCGTCAAATCGATCAATGCGTGCGCTCGTTCGCCACTTTGAATGTTATAAAATTATAATATATCAATAGGTCAAATGAACTATATGGACTTGTGATATATATTTTTCAATATTACACACCGATGTGGACTTGTAAAATTTTCAAATGTTTCGATACGCGAACGCACGTACCGATGTGGACTTGTAAAATTTTCAAATGTTTCGATACGCGAACGCACGTACCGATGTGGACTTGTAAAATTTTCAAATGTTTCGATACGCGAACACGCGTCATATTTATTTATGTTATTTATTCGTGTTACAATTATACTGCACTTTGTGTTTCTGGCTACAGAACGACCACGCATCTCACTGAATACCAGCATCATGCTGCTTATCGAATCTATATATCCGGAGGACTCTTATTATTGGTGACGACGAACGCATCTGCACTATGGGCCGTCAAATCGATCAATGCGTGCGCTCGTTCGCCACTCTGAATGTTATAAAATTATAATATATCAATAGGTCAAATGAACTATATGGACTTGTGATATATATTTTTCAATATTACACACCGATGTGGACTTGTAAAATTTTCAAATGTTTCGATACGCGAACACGCGTCATATTTATTTATTTAATTAATTGGTTTATGAATATAATATTAGATATTGATTATTCCTTTATTCTTTATTTCATGGTTTTGCTTGTTCAAAATACATAAAATTGTAAAACAAAAAAAAAAAAACACACACACACAACCTCAGTCAAGTTCCGGGGACATTATTCAATAAAAATATATAACAACCACCTAATATAAATCACTTCGGCGTGTTTCGACACGACAAAGATGTTACGCGGATACACATACCTGCAGTCGTACATACATATATTAGACGAAGCGCCGAGCGGTGCATGTCGTCGAAATATTAAACTGTGTCGGGCGACGTCTCCGTTATTATACACGGTCAGACGTTCAATAGCGTCCGTTTAATTAACGCGTATTGCTTTCGGCGTGCGAGCTTTGTCTTCGCCACGTCGTTAAAGTATCGCTAAATCACGCATCGTCGCCGAGGGCGCGCGCCTCACCATAAAGGGCGCGCTCGAGGGACGGTAACTTATGATTTGAATTCTCGTTCACGGATATGATCTCTAACACCGGGCTATCACGACCCAAGAAAACGTTTGTGTTAAACGTGTTGTAATAAAGTGAAGTATTTAAACAAAGTCTCGTTGTCGAACGTTCCCATGAATCGGACGCGAATGCTCCGTCCACAGTAAGTCTGGAAGAACGCGTAGCGAGTGGTGAGATATCCATTCTCTACCGTGAACAGACCGAATACGTATTCATGTAATATACGTCACCGGTGCGTCTGAGCGTTTTATTACGCTCGCGCATCGCGTTGCACGTGTCTCGCGCTGTGTGAGACGGGTCGCCCTGTTCACGCGCTTGACGTGCGAGCGGCAACGCCACACACCTAGTTTCGCACTTGGTGGTGGGTTGTACGCGCGCTCGTTGATGCGTACGTTCGAAGCGCACGTCTTTGTCAGCTCCCCTGGTTGATCCTGCCAGTAGTTATATGCTTGTCTCAAAGATTAAGCCATGCATGTCTCAGTGCAAGCCGTATTAAGGCGATACCGCGAATGGCTCAATATATCAGTTTTGGTTCCTTAGATCTTACCTCGGTTACTTGATAACTGTGGTAATTCTAGAGCTAATACATGCAATCAGAACTCTGACCAGTGATGGATGAGTGCTTTTATTAGATCAAAACCAATCGACGGAGGGCCTCGCGTCCGAAGTCGTTAATTTTGATGAATCTGATAACTTTGCCGATCGCACGGTCCTGCACCGGCGACGCATCTTTCAAATGTCTGCCTTATCAACTTTCGATGGTAGTTTCTGCGACTACCATGGTTGTCACGGGTAACGGGGAATCAGGGTTCGATTCCGGAGAGGGAGCCTGAGAAACGGCTACCACATCCAAGGAAGGCAGCAGGCGCGCAATTACCCACTCCCGGCACGGGGAGGTAGTGACGAAAATAACGATACGGGACTCTTACGAGGCCTCGTAATCGGAATGAGTACACTTTAAATATTTTAACGAGGAACAATTGAGGGCAAGTCTGGTGCCAGCAGCCGCGGTAACTCCAGCCCAATAGCGTATACCAAAATTGTTGCGGTTAAAAAGCTCGTAGTTGCATTTGTGCGCCGCGTTGTCGGTGCACCGCATCCGCGGTGATACTGACACGTCTGCGGAGCATATCAGCCGGTGAGCCGTCGGTAAAACGACGGTTCAATATCAAAATCCTATCGCGGTGCTCTTCGTTGAGTGTCGAGATGGGCCGACAATTTTACTTTGAACAAATTAGAGTGCTCAAAGCGGGCTCAAAATGCTGCTTGAATATTTCGTGCATGGAATAATAGAATATGATCTCGGTTCTATTTTGTTGGTTTTCAGAACTCCGAGGTAATGATTAATAGGGATAACTGGGGCATTCGTATTGCGACGTTAGAGGTGAAATTCTTGGATCGTCGCAAGACGAACATCAGCGAAAGCATTTGCCAAAGGTGTTTTCATCAATCAAGAACGAAAGTTAGAGGTTCGAAGGCGATTAGATACCGAAAAAAAAAAAAAAAAAAAAAAAAAAAAAAAAAAAAAAAAAAAAAAAAAAAAAAAAAAAAAAAAAAAAAAAAAAAAAAAAAAAAAAAAAAAAAAAAAAAAAAAAAAAAAAAAAAAAAAAAAAAAAAAAAAAAAAAAAAAAAAAAAAAAAAAAAAAAAAAAAAAAAAAAAAAAAAAAAAAAAAAAAAAAAAAAAAAAAAAAAAAAAAAAAAAAAAAAAAAAAAAAAAAAAAAAAAAAAAAAAAAAAAAAAAAAAAAAAAAAAAAAAAAAAAAAAAAAAAAAAAAAAAAAAAAAAAAAAAAAAAAAAAAAAAAAAAAAAAAAAAAAAAAAAAAAAAAAAAAAAAAAAAAAAAAAAAAAAAAAAAAAAAAAAAAAAAAAAAAAAAAAAAAAAAAAAAAAAAAAAAAAAAAAAAAAAAAAAAAAAAAAAAAAAAAAAAAAAAAAAAAAAAAAAAAAAAAAAAAAAAAAAAAAAAAAAAAAAAAAAAAAAAAAAAAAAAAAAAAAAAAAAAAAAAAAAAAAAAAAAAAAAAAAAAAAAAAAAAAAAAAAAAAAAAAAAAAAAAAAAAAAAAAAAAAAAAAAAAAAAAAAAAAAAAAAAAAAAAAAAAAAAAAAAAAAAAAAAAAAAAAAAAAAAAAAAAAAAAAAAAAAAAAAAAAAAAAAAAAAAAAAAAAAAAAAAAAAAAAAAAAAAAAAAAAAAAAAAAAAAAAAAAAAAAAAAAAAAAAAAAAAAAAAAAAAAAAAAAAAAAAAAAAAAAAAAAAAAAAAAAAAAAAAAAAAAAAAAAAAAAAAAAAAAAAAAAAAAAAAAAAAAAAAAAAAAAAAAAAAAAAAAAAAAAAAAAAAAAAAAAAAAAAAAAAAAAAAAAAAAAAAAAAAAAAAAAAAAAAAAAAAAAAAAAAAAAAAAAAAAAAAAAAAAAAAAAAAAAAAAAAAAAAAAAAAAAAAAAAAAAAAAAAAAAAAAAAAAAAAAAAAAAAAAAAAAAAAAAAAAAAAAAAAAAAAAAAAAAAAAAAAAAAAAAAAAAAAAAAAAAAAAAAAAAAAAAAAAAAAAAAAAAAAAAAAAAAAAAAAAAAAAAAAAAAAAAAAAAAAAAAAAAAAAAAAAAAAAAAAAAAAAAAAAAAAAAAAAAAAAAAAAAAAAAAAAAAAAAAAAAAAAAAAAAAAAAAAAAAAAAAAAAAAAAAAAAAAAAAAAAAAAAAAAAAAAAAAAAAAAAAAAAAAAAAAAAAAAAAAAAAAAAAAAAAAAAAAAAAAAAAAAAAAAAAAAAAAAAAAAAAAAAAAAAAAAAAAAAAAAAAAAAAAAAAAAAAAAAAAAAAAAAAAAAAAAAAAAAAAAAAAAAAAAAAAAAAAAAAAAAAAAAAAAAAAAAAAAAAAAAAAAAAAAAAAAAAAAAAAAAAAAAAAAAAAAAAAAAAAAAAAAAAAAAAAAAAAAAAAAAAAAAAAAAAAAAAAAAAAAAAAAAAAAAAAAAAAAAAAAAAAAAAAAAAAAAAAAAAAAAAAAAAAAAAAAAAAAAAAAAAAAAAAAAAAAAAAAAAAAAAAAAAAAAAAAAAAAAAAAAAAAAAAAAAAAAAAAAAAAAAAAAAAAAAAAAAAAAAAAAAAAAAAAAAAAAAAAAAAAAAAAAAAAAAAAAAAAAAAAAAAAAAAAAAAAAAAAAAAAAAAAAAAAAAAAAAAAAAAAAAAAAAAAAAAAAAAAAAAAAAAAAAAAAAAAAAAAAAAAAAAAAAAAAAAAAAAAAAAAAAAAAAAAAAAAAAAAAAAAAAAAAAAAAAAAAAAAAAAAAAAAAAAAAAAAAAAAAAAAAAAAAAAAAAAAAAAAAAAAAAAAAAAAAAAAAAAAAAAACACACACACAACCTCAGTCAAGTTCCGGGGACATTATTCAATAAAAAATAATCCGAATAAACGAAAGTTTAAACAATTGCGACGATAGTCTGGTGCCAGCAGCCGCGGTAACTCCAGCCCAATAGCGTATACCAAAATTGTTGCGGTTAAAAAGCTCGTAGTTGCATTTGTGCGCCGCGTTGTCGGTGCACCGCATCCGCGGTGATACTGACACGTCTGCGGAGCATATCGTCGGTGAGCCGTCGGTAAAACGACGGTTCAATATCAAAATCCTATCGCGGTGCTCTTCGTTGAGTGTCGAGATGGGCCGACAATTTTACTTTGAACAAATTAGAGTGCTCAAAGCGGGCTCAAAATGCTGCTTGAATATTTCGTGCATGGAATAATAGAATATGATCTCGGTTCTATTTTGTTGGTTTTCAGAACTCCGAGGTAATGATTAATAGGATAACTGGGGCATTCGTATTGCGACGTTAGAGGTGAAATTCTTGGATCGTCGCAAGACGAACATCAGCGAAAGCATTTGCCAAAGGTGTTTTCATCAATCAAGAACGAAAGTTAGAGGTTCGAAGGCGATTAGATACCGCCCTAGTTCTAACCGTAAATATGTCATCTAGCGATCCGCCGACGTTACTACGATGGCTCGGCGGGCAGCTTCCGGGAAACCAAAGATTTTGACCTGGGGAGTATGGTTGCAAAGCTGAAACTTAAAGGAATTGACGGAAGGGCACCACCAGGAGTGGAGCCTGCGGCTTAATTTGACTCAACACGGGAAATCTCACCAGGCCCGACACCGGAAGGATTGACAGATTAACAGCTCTTTCTTGATTCGGTGGGTGGTGGTGCATGGCCGTTCTTAGTTGGTGGAGCGATTTGTCTGGTTAATTCCGGTAACGAACGAGACTCTAGCCTGTTAAATAGGCGTCGTCATTTAGGTGTGCGTGGCTTCGGTCACGCAACTCACTGGCGACGTATTAAAATTCTTCTTAGAGGGACCGGCGGCTTCGAGCCGCACGAGATTGAGCAATAACAGGTCTGTGATGCCCTTAGATGTCCTGGGCCGCACGCGCGCTACACTGAAGGAATCAGCATGTTCTCCTGGCCTAGAGGCCCGGCAACCCGTTGAAACTCCTTCGTGCTGGGGATTGGGGTTTGCAATTATCCCCATAAACGAGGAATTCCTAGTAAGCGCGAGTCATAAGCTCGCGTTGATTACGTCCCTGCCCTTTGTACACACCGCCCGTCGCTACTACCGATTGAATGATTTAGTGAGGTCTTCGACCGACACGCGGTGGCTTCACGGCCGTCGGCGTTGCTGGGAAGTTGACCAAACTTGATCATTTAGAGGAAGTAAAAGTCGTAACAAGGTTTCCGTAGGGGAACCTGCGGAAGGATCATTAACGTAATATAAATATGCGCGAACGCCGTTCGTACGTATATATTATATTTACAATATAAATAATCCGAATAAACGAAAGTTTAAACAATTGCGACGATAGTCCGCCGCCGCCGCCGTCGCTCCGTGAGCGCGCGCGATTGGCACGCGCACATATACGTGCGTGCGTTCTAACGTTAGCGTAAACATCGTCGACGAAACACCTAGACACCGACCTAGCTAATCGTGTACGGTGTAGTTCGATGATAGTGACGCGCGAGTCGTTAGTGCGCCGCGACGTATGTGTCGCGTGCTAAATCGCGCGCCGTCGGTTTGACGCGCGGCGCTCCGGACGGTCGAAGCGAGCGCCCACTGGGACACACCAAACGGAACGTTGACATGGTAAGAATCCGCGCCATCGAGTTTCGGTCCGTAAAAGAGTGCGCGCTATACAAAAGCGAAATCCAGCGGCTTAGAATGTTCACGGCGTTAACGCGAGCCATGTAAAATGGTAACCGCGTTGACGTCCGTAGTACCGTAATACCAACGGTCACATATACATTTCTAATGATATCATGTTCTTTTGATTTTTCTTTCCGTTCGTTTTGTTTTTATACTTTTTTCTTTGTATGAAGAAATAAAAAGCAAAAACATAAACGAATATTACGAA
>JAGSMU010000261.1:42500-47500 GCA_029286865.1 Teinopalpus imperialis | reverse complement strand
CTGAATGTTATAAAATGTTAATATATCAATAGGTCAAATGAACTATATGGACTTGTGATATATTTTTCAATATTACACACCGATGTGGACTTGTAATAATTTTCAATGTTTCTGATACGCGAACACGCGTCATATTTATTTATATTATTTATTCGTTAGAATTAGTATATGCACTTTATGTTTCCGGCTACAGAACGACCACGCATCTCACAGAATACCAGCATGATGCTGATTATCGAGTCTATATATCCGGAGGACTCTTATTATTGGTGACGACGAACGCATCTGCACTATGGGCCGTCAAATCGATCAATGCGCGCTCGTTCGCCACTTTGAATGTTATAAAATTATAATATATCAATAGGTCAAATTAACTATATGGACTTGTGATATATTTTTCAATATTATACACCGATACGCGAACGCACGTACCGATGTGGACTTGTAAAATTTTCAATGTTTCTGATACGCGAACGCACGTACCGATGTGGACTTGTAAAATTTTCAATGTTTCTGATACGCGAACACGCGTCATATTTATTTATATTATTTATTCGTTAGAATTAGTATATGCACTTTGTGTTTCTGGCTACAGAACGACCACGCATCTCACTGAATACCAGCATCATGCTGCTTATCGAATCTATATATCCGAGGACTCTTATTATTGGTGACGACGAACGCATCTGCACTATGGGCCGTCAAATCGATCAATGCGTGCGCTCGTTCGCCACTCTGAATGTTATAAAATTATAATATATCAATAGGTCAAATTAACTATATGGACTTGTGATATATATTTTTCAATATTATACACCGATACGCGAACGCACGTACCGATGTGGACTTGTAAAATTTTCAAATGTTTCGATACGCGAACACGCGTCATATTTATTTATGTTATTTATTCGTGTTACAATTATACTGCACTTTGTGTTTCCGGCTACAGAACGACCACGCATCTCACTGAATACCAGCATCATGCTGCTTATCGAATCTATATATCCGAGGACTCTTATTATTGGTGACGACGAACGCATCTGCACTATGGGCCGTCAAATCGATCAATGCGTGCGCTCGTTCGCCACTTTGAATGTTATAAAATGTTAATATATCAATAGGTCAAATGAACTATATGGACTTGTGATATATATTTTTCAATATTATACACCGATACGCGAACGCACGTACCGATGTGGACTTGTAAAATTAAATTTCAATCCGATACGCGAACGCACGTACCGATGTGGACTTGTAAAATTAAATTTCAATCCGATACGCGAACGCACGTACCGATGTGGACTTGTAAAATTTTCAAATGTTTCGATACGCGAACACGCGTGTCCATTTAAGGACACGAAACAGGAAATAGTTCAAATGAACGAACGAACAAAACATTACAATGATGTGCAGTAATAGATATCTGTACGCGTACACCGGTATCGATATGAACTTGTAAAATTAAATTTCAATCCGATACGCGAACGCACGTACCGATGTGGACTTGTAAAATTTTCAAATGTTTCGATACGCGAACACGCGTCATATTTATTTATGTTATTTATTCGTGTTACAATTATACTGCACTTTGTGTTTCTGGCTACAGAACGACCACGCATCTCACAGAATACCAGCATGATGCTGATTATCGAGTCTATATATCCGAGGACTCTTATTATTGGTGACGACGAACGCATCTGCACTATGGGCCGTCAAATCGATCAATGCGTGCGCTCGTTCGCCACTTTGAATGTTATAAAATTATAATATATCAATAGGTCAAATTAACTATATGGACTTGTGATATATATTTTTCAATATTATACACCGATACGCGAACGCACGTACCGATGTGGACTTGTAAAATTAAATTTCAATCCGATACGCGAACGCACGTACCGATGTGGACTTGTAAAATTTTCAAATGTTTCGATACGCGAACACGCGTGTCCATTTAAGGACACGAAACAGGAAATAGTTCAAATGAACGAACGAACAAAACATTACAATGATGTGCAGTAATAGATATCTGTACGCGTACACCGGTATCGATATGAACTTGTAAAATTAAATTTCAATCCGATACGCGAACGCACGTACCGATGTGGACTTGTAAAATTAAATTTCAATCCGATACGCGAACGCACGTACCGATGTGGACTTGTAAAATTTTCAAATGTTTCGATACGCGAACACGCGTCATATTTATTTATTTAATTAATTGGTTTATGAATATAATATTAGATATTGATTATTCCTTTATTCTTTATTTCATGGTTTTTGCTTGTTCAAAATACATAAAATTGTAAAAACAAAAAAAAAAAAACACACACACACAACCTCAGTCAAGTTCCGGGGACATTATTCAATAAAAATATATAACAACCACCTAATATAAATCACTTCGGCGTGTTTCGACACGACAAAGATGTTACGCGGATACACATACCTGCAGTCGTACATACATATATTAGACGAAGCGCCGAGCGGTGCATGTCGTCGAAATATTAAACTGTGTCGGGCGACGTCTCCGTTATTATACACGGTCAGACGTTCAATAGCGTCCGTTTAATTAACGCGTATTGCTTTCGGCGTGCGAGCTTTGTCTTCGCCACGTCGTTAAAGTATCGCTAAATCACGCATCGTCGCCGAGGGCGCGCGCCTCACCATAAAGGGCGCGCTCGAGGGACGGTAACTTATGATTTGAATTCTCGTTCACGGATATGATCTCTAACACCGGGCTATCACGACCCAAGAAAACGTTTGTGTTAAACGTGTTGTAATAAAGTGAAGTATTTAAACAAAGTCTCGTTGTCGAACGTTCCCATGAATCGGACGCGAATGCTCCGTCCACAGTAAGTCTGGAAGAACGCGTAGCGAGTGGTGAGATATCCATTCTCTACCGTGAACAGACCGAATACGTATTCATGTAATATACGTCACCGGTGCGTCTGAGCGTTTTATTACGCTCGCGCATCGCGTTGCACGTGTCTCGCGCTGTGTGAGACGGGTCGCCCTGTTCACGCGCTTGACGTGCGAGCGGCAACGCCACACACCTAGTTTCGCACTTGGTGGTGGGTTGTACGCGCGCTCGTTGATGCGTGTACGTTCGAAGCGCACGTCTTTGTCAGCTCCCCTGGTTGATCCTGCCAGTAGTTATATGCTTGTCTCAAAGATTAAGCCATGCATGTCTCAGTGCAAGCCGTATTAAGGCGATACCGCGAATGGCTCAATATATCAGTTTTGGTTCCTTAGATCTTACCTCGGTTACTTGGATAACTGTGGTAATTCTAGAGCTAATACATGCAATCAGAACTCTGACCAGTGATGGATGAGTGCTTTTATTAGATCAAAACCAATCGACGGAGGGCCTCGCGTCCGAAGTCGTTAATTTTGATGAATCTGATAACTTTGCCGATCGCACGGTCCTGCACCGGCGACGCATCTTCAAATGTCTGCCTTATCAACTTCGATGGTAGTTTCTGCGACTACCATGGTTGTCACGGGTAACGGGGAATCAGGGTTCGATTCCGGAGAGGGAGCCTGAGAAACGGCTACCACATCCAAGGAAGGCAGCAGGCGCGCAATTACCCACTCCCGGCACGGGGAGGTAGTGACGAAAATAACGATACGGGACTCTTACGAGGCCTCGTAATCGGAATGAGTACACTTTAAATATTTTAACGAGGAACAATTGAGGGCAAGTCTGGTGCCAGCAGCCGCGGTAACTCCAGCCCAATAGCGTATACCAAAATTGTTGCGGTTAAAAAGCTCGTAGTTGCATTTGTGCGCCGCGTTGTCGGTGCACCGCATCCGCGGTGATACTGACACGTCTGCGGAGCATATCGTCGGTGAGCCGTCGGTAAAACGACGGTTCAATATCAAAATCCTATCGCGGTGCTCTTCGTTGAGTGTCGAGATGGGCCGACAATTTTACTTTGAACAAATTAGAGTGCTCAAAGCGGGCTCAAAATGCTGCTTGAATATTTCGTGCATGGAATAATAGAATATGATCTCGGTTCTATTTTGTTGGTTTTCAGAACCTGAGGTAATGATTAATAGGATAACTGGGGCATTCGTATTGCGACGTTAGAGGTGAAATTTTGATCGTCGCAAGACGAACATCAGCGAAAGCATTTGCCAAAGGTGTTTTCATCAATCAAGAACGAAAGTTAGAGGTTCGAAGGCGATTAGATACCGCCCTAGTTCTAACCGTAAATATGTCATTCAGCGATCCGCCGACGTTACTACGATGGCTCGGCGGGCAGCTTCCGGGAAACCAAAGATTTTGACTCCGGGGAGTATGGTTGCAAAGCTGAAACTTAAAGGAATTGACGGAAGGGCACCACCAGGAGTGGAGCCTGCGGCTTAATTTGACTCAACACGGGAAATCTCACCAGGCCCGGACACCGGAAGGATTGACAGATTAACAGCTCTTTCTTGATTCGGTGGGTGGTGGTGCATGGCCGTTCTTAGTTGGTGGAGCGATTTGTCTGGTTAATTCCGGTAACGAACGAGACTCTAGCCTGTTAAATAGGCGTCGTCATTTAGGTGTGCGTGGCTTCGGTCACGCAACTCACTGGCGACGTATTAAAATTCTTCTTAGAGGGACCGGCGGCTTCGAGCCGCACGAGATTGAGCAATAACAGGTCTGTGATGCCCTTAGATGTCCTGGGCCGCACGCGCGCTACACTGAAGGAATCAGCATGTTCTCCTGGCCTAGAGGCCCGGCAACCCGTTGAAACTCCTTCGTGCTGGGGATTGGGGTTTGCAATTATCCCCATAAACGAGGAATTCCTAGTAAGCGCGAGTCATAAGCTCGCGTTGATTACGTCCCTGCCCTTTGTACACACCGCCCGTCGCTACTACCGATTGAATGATTTAGTGAGGTCTTCGACCGACACGCGGTGGCTTCACGGCCGTCGGCGTTGCTGGGAAGTTGACCAAACTTGATCATTTAGAGGAAGTAAAAGTCGTAACAAGGTTTCCGTAGGGGAACC
>JAGSMU010000261.1:25000-35000 GCA_029286865.1 Teinopalpus imperialis | reverse complement strand
TGTATTGGCGGCTTGTTGAAATGTACATAATTGTACACTTGTGATATATATTTTTCAATATTACACACCGATGTGGACTTGTAATAATTTTCAATGTTTCGATACGCGAACACGCGTGTCCATTTAAGGACACATTTGAAATAGTTCAAATGAACGAAAGAAGAAAACATTACAATGATGTGCAGTAATAGATATCTGTACGCGTACACCGGTATCGATATGGACTTGTAAAATTAAATTTCAATCCGATACGCGAACGCACGTACCGATGGACTTGTAAAATTTTCAATGTTTCTGATACGCGAACGCACGTACCGATGGACTTGTAAAATTTTCAAATGTTTGATACGCGAACACGTCATATTTATTTATATTATTTATTCGTTAGAATTAGTATATGCACTTTGTGTTTCTGGCTACAGAACGACCACGCATCTCACAGAATACCAGCATGATGCTGATTATCGAGTCTATATATCCGAGGACTCTTATTATTGGTGACGACGAACGCATCTGCACTATGGGACATCAAATCGATCAATGCGTGCGCCTGTTCGCCACTCTGAATGTTATAAAATGTTAATATATCAATAGGTCAAATTAACTATATGGACTTGTGATATATTTTTCAATATTATACACCGATACGCGAACGCACGTACCGATGTGGACTTGTAAAATTAAATTTCAATCCGATACGCGAACGCACGTACCGATGTGGACTTGTAAAATTTTCAATGTTTCTGATACGCGAACACGCGTCATATTTATTTATGTTATTTATTCGTGTTACAATTATACTGCACTTTGTGTTTCCGGCTACAGAACGACCACGCATCTCACTGAATACCAGCATCATGCTGCTTATCGAATCTATATATCCGAGGACTCTTATTATTGGTGACGACGAACGCATCTGCACTATGGGCCGTCAAATCGATCAATGCGTGCGCCTGTTCGCCACTCTGAATGTTATAAAATGTTAATATATCAATAGGTCAAATTAACTATATGGACTTGTGATATATTTTTCAATATTACACACCGATGTGGACTTGTAAAATTTTCAATGTTTCTGATACGCGAACGCACGTACCGATGTGGACTTGTAAAATTTTCAATGTTTCGATACGCGAACACGCGTCATATTTATTTATGTTATTTATTCGTGTTACAATTATACTGCACTTTGTGTTTCCGGCTACAGAACGACCACGCATCTCACAGAATACCAGCATGATGCTGATTATCGAGTCTATATATCCGGAGGACTCTTATTATTGGTGACGACGAACGCATCTGCACTATGGGCCGTCAAATCGATCAATGCGTGCGCTCGTTCGCCACTTTGAATGTTATAAAATTATAATATATCAATAGGTCAAATTAACTATATGGACTTGTGATATATATTTTTCAATATTATACACCGATACGCGAACGCACGTACCGATGTGGACTTGTAATAATTTTCAAATGTTTCTGATACGCGAACGCACGTACCGATGTGGACTTGTAAAATTTTCAATGTTTCTGATACGCGAACGCACGTACCGATGTGGACTTGTAATAATTTTCAAATGTTTCTGATACGCGAACGCACGTACCGATGTGGACTTGTAAAATTAAATTTCAATCCGATACGCGAACGCACGTACCGATGTGGACTTGTAATAATTTTCAATGTTTCTGATACGCGAACACGCGTCATATTTATTTATGTTATTTATTCGTGTTACAATTATACTGCACTTTGTGTTTCCGGCTACAGAACGACCACGCATCTCACAGAATACCAGCATGATGCTGATTATCGAGTCTATATATCCGAGGACTCTTATTATTGGTGACGACGAACGCATCTGCACTATGGGACATCAAATCAATCAATCATTTACCGTCAGGTGAACTGTGTGCGCTCGTTCGCCACTTTGAATGTTATAAAATTATAATATATCAATAGGTCAAATTAACTATATGGACTTGTGATATATTTTTCAATATTACACACCGATGTGGACTTGTAAAATTTTCAATGTTTCTGATACGCGAACGCACGTACCGATGTGGACTTGTAAAATTTTCAAATGTTTCGATACGCGAACACGCGTGTCCATTTAAGGACACGAAACAGGAAATAGTTCAAATGAACGAACGAACAAAACATTACAATGATGTGCAGTAATAGATATCTGTACGCGTACACCGGTATCGATATGAACTTGTAAAATTAAATTTCAATCCGATACGCGAACGCACGTACCGATGTGGACTTGTAAAATTTTCAAATGTTTCGATACGCGAACACGCGTGTCCATTTAAGGACACGAAACAGGAAATAGTTCAAATGAACGAACGAACAAAACATTACAATGATGTGCAGTAATAGATATCTGTACGCGTACACCGGTATCGATATGAACTTGTAAAATTAAATTTCAATCCGATACGCGAACGCACGTACCGATGTGGACTTGTAAAATTTTCAAATGTTTCGATACGCGAACACGCGTGTCCATTTAAGGACACGAAACAGGAAATAGTTCAAATGAACGAACGAACAAAACATTACAATGATGTGCAGTAATAGATATCTGTACGCGTACACCGGTATCGATATGAACTTGTAAAATTAAATTTCAATCCGATACGCGAACGCACGTACCGATGTGGACTTGTAAAATTTTCAAATGTTTCGATACGCGAACACGCGTGTCCATTTAAGGACACGAAACAGGAAATAGTTCAAATGAACGAACGAACAAAACATTACAATGATGTGCAGTAATAGATATCTGTACGCGTACACCGGTATCGATATGAACTTGTAAAATTAAATTTCAATCCGATACGCGAACGCACGTACCGATGTGGACTTGTAATAATTTTCAAATGTTTCGATACGCGAACACGCGTGTCCATTTAAGGACACGAAACAGGAAATAGTTCAAATGAACGAACGAACAAAACATTACAATGATGTGCAGTAATAGATATCTGTACGCGTACACCGGTATCGATATGAACTTGTAAAATTAAATTTCAATCCGATACGCGAACGCACGTACCGATGTGGACTTGTAAAATTTTCAAATGTTTCGATACGCGAACACGCGTGTCCATTTAAGGACACGAAACAGGAAATAGTTCAAATGAACGAACGAACAAAACATTACAATGATGTGCAGTAATAGATATCTGTACGCGTACACCGGTATCGATATGAACTTGTAAAATTAAATTTCAATCCGATACGCGAACGCACGTACCGATGTGGACTTGTAAAATTTTCAAATGTTTCGATACGCGAACACGCGTGTCCATTTAAGGACACGAAACAGGAAATAGTTCAAATGAACGAACGAACAAAACATTACAATGATGTGCAGTAATAGATATCTGTACGCGTACACCGGTATCGATATGAACTTGTAAAATTAAATTTCAATCCGATACGCGAACGCACGTACCGATGTGGACTTGTAAAATTTTCAAATGTTTCGATACGCGAACACGCGTCATATTTATTTATTTAATTAATTGGTTTATGAATATAATATTAGATATTGATTATTCCTTTATTCTTTATTTCATGGTTTTGCTTGTTCAAAATACATAAAATTGTAAAACAAAAAAAAAAAAACACACACACACAACCTCAGTCAAGTTCCGGGGACATTATTCAATAAAAATATATAACAACCACCTAATATAAATCACTTCGGCGTGTTTCGACACGACAAAGATGTTACGCGGATACACATACCTGCAGTCGTACATACATATATTAGACGAAGCGCCGAGCGGTGCATGTCGTCGAAATATTAAACTGTGTCGGGCGACGTCTCCGTTATTATACACGGTCAGACGTTCAATAGCGTCCGTTTAATTAACGCGTATTGCTTTCGGCGTGCGAGCTTTGTCTTCGCCACGTCGTTAAAGTATCGCTAAATCACGCACGTCGCCGAGGGCGCGCGCCTCACCATAAAGGGCGCGCTCGAGGGACGGTAACTTATGATTTGAATTCTCGTTCACGGATATGATCTCTAACACCGGGCTATCACGACCCAAGAAAACGTTTGTGTTAAACGTGTTGTAATAAAGTGAAGTATTTAAACAAAGTCTCGTTGTCGAACGTTCCCATGAATCGGACGCGAATGCTCCGTCCACAGTAAGTCTGGAAGAACGCGTAGCGAGTGGTGAGATATCCATTCTCTACCGTGAACAGACCGAATACGTATTCATGTAATATACGTCACCGGTGCGTCTGAGCGTTTTATTACGCTCGCGCATCGCGTTGCACGTGTCTCGCGCTGTGTGAGACGGGTCGCCTCGTTCACGCGCTTGACGTGCGAGCGGCAACGCCACACACCTAGTTTCGCACTTGGTGGTGGGTTGTACGCGCGCTCGTTGATGCGTACGTTCGAAGCGCACGTCTTTGTCAGCTCCCTGGTTGATCCTGCCAGTAGTTATATGCTTGTCTCAAAGATTAAGCCATGCATGTCTCAGTGCAAGCCGTATTAAGGCGATACCGCGAATGGCTCAATATATCAGTTTTGGTTCCTTAGATCTTACCTCGGTTACTTGGATAACTGTGGTAATTCTAGAGCTAATACATGCAATCAGAACTCTGACCAGTGATGGGATGAGTGCTTTTATTAGATCAAAACCAATCGACGGAGGGCCTCGCGTCCGAAGTCGTTAATTTTGATGAATCTGATAACTTTTGCCGATCGCACGGTCCTGCACCGGCGACGCATCTTCAAATGTCTGCCTTATCAACTTTCGATGGTAGTTTCTGCGACTACCATGGTTGTCACGGGTAACGGGGAATCAGGGTTCGATTCCGGAGAGGGAGCCTGAGAAACGGCTACCACATCCAAGGAAGGCAGCAGGCGCGCAATTACCCACTCCCGGCACGGGGAGGTAGTGACGAAAATAACGATACGGGACTCTTACGAGGCCTCGTAATCGGAATGAGTACACTTTAAATATTTTAACGAGGAACAATTGAGGGCAAGTCTGGTGCCAGCAGCCGCGGTAACTCCAGCCCAATAGCGTATACCAAAATTGTTGCGGTTAAAAAGCTCGTAGTTGCATTTGTGCGCCGCGTTGTCGGTGCACCGCATCCGCGGTGATACTGACACGTCTGCGGAGCATATCGTCGGTGAGCCGTCGGTAAAACGACGGTTCAATATCAAAATCCTATCGCGGTGCTCTTCGTTGAGTGTCGAGATGGGCCGACAATTTTACTTTGAACAAATTAGAGTGCTCAAAGCGGGCTCAAAATGCTGCTTGAATATTTCGTGCATGGAATAATAGAATATGATCTCGGTTCTATTTTGTTGGTTTTCAGAACCTGAGGTAATGATTAATAGGATAACTGGGGCATTCGTATTGCGACGTTAGAGGTGAAATTTTGATCGTCGCAAGACGAACATCAGCGAAAGCATTTGCCAAAGGTGTTTTCATCAATCAAGAACGAAAGTTAGAGGTCTGAAGGCGATTAGATACCGCCCTAGTTCTAACCGTAAATATGTCATCTAGCGATCCGCCGACGTTACTACGATGGCTCGGCGGGCAGCTTCCGGGAAACCAAAGATTTTGACTCCGGGGAGTATGGTTGCAAAGCTGAAACTTAAAGGAATTGACGGAAGGGCACCACCAGGAGTGGAGCCTGCGGCTTAATTTGACTCAACACGGGAAATCTCACCAGGCCCGGACACCGGAAGGATTGACAGATTAACAGCTCTTTCTTGATTCGGTGGGTGGTGGTGCATGGCCGTTCTTAGTTGGTGGAGCGATTTGTCTGGTTAATTCCGGTAACGAACGAGACTCTAGCCTGTTAAATAGGCGTCGTCATTTAGGTGTGCGTGGCTTCGGTCACGCAACTCACTGGCGACGTATTAAAATTCTTCTTAGAGGGACCGGCGGCTTCGAGCCGCACGAGATTGAGCAATAACAGGTCTGTGATGCCCTTAGATGTCCTGGGCCGCACGCGCGCTACACTGAAGGAATCAGCATGTTCTCCTGGCCTAGAGGCCTGGCAACCCGTTGAAACTCCTTCGTGCTGGGGATTGGGGTTTGCAATTATCCCCATAAACGAGGAATTCCTAGTAAGCGCGAGTCATAAGCTCGCGTTGATTACGTCCCTGCCCTTTGTACACACCGCCCGTCGCTACTACCGATTGAATGATTTAGTGAGGTCTTCGACCGACACGCGGTGGCTTCACGGCCGTCGGCGTTGCTGGGAAGTTGACCAAACTTGATCATTTAGAGGAAGTAAAAGTCGTAACAAGGTTTCCGTAGGGGAACCTGCGGAAGGATCATTAACGTAATATAAATATGCGCGAACGCCGTTCGTACGTATATATTATATTTACAATATAAATAATCCGAATAAACGAAAGTTTAAACAATTGCGACGATAGTCCGCCGCCGCCGCCGTCGCTCCGTGAGCGCGCGCGATTGGCACGCGCACATATACGTGCGTGCGTTCTAACGTTAGCGTAAACATCGTCGACGAAACACCTAGACACCGACCTAGCTAATCGTGTACGGTGTAGTTCGATGATAGTGACGCGCGAGTCGTTAGTGCGCCGCGACGTATGTGTCGCGTGCTAAATCGCGCGCCGTCGGTTTGACGCGCGGCGCTCCGGACGGTCGAAGCGAGCGCCCACTGGGACACACCAAACGGAACGTTGACATGGTAAGAATCCGCGCCATCGAGTTTCGGTCCGTAAAAGAGTGCGCGCTATACAAAAGCGAAATCCAGCGGTTTAGAATGTTCACGGCGTTAACGCGAGCCATGTAAAATGGTAACCGCGTTGACGTCCGTAGTACCGTAATACCAACGGTCACATATACATTTCTAATGATATCATGTTCTTTTGGATTTTTCTTTCCGTTCGTTTTGTTTTTATACTTTTTTCTTTGTATGAAGAAATAAAAAGCAAAAACATAAACGAATATTACGAAGGATAACCTCTCACGAGGCATGGATGAGGATCTCTGTGCCTGCGGCGCGGTTGATCCGAAGATAGTACGACCTTTCAGGGCGGAAACCGGCGGGTAAAACCGTGTCTCCCGATCCTTCCGTACCCGTAAAGACAACAACATTATTTAAACGATTACCCTGACGGTGGATCACTTGGCTCGCGGGTCGATGAAGAACGCAGTTAACTGCGCGTCATAGTGTGAACTGCAGGACACATTTGAACATCGACATTTCGAACGCACATTGCGGTCCGTGGAAAATATCTAGCGATCCGCCGACGTTACTACGATGGCTCGGCGGGCAGCTTCCGGGAAACCAAAGATTTTGGACTCCGGGGAGTATGGTTGCAAAGCTGAAACTTAAAGGAATTGACGGAAGGGCACCACCAGGAGTGGAGCCTGCGGCTTAATTTGACTCAACACGGGAAATCTCACCAGGCCCGGACACCGGAAGGATTGACAGATTAACAGCTCTTTCTTGATTCGGTGGGTGGTGGTGCATGGCCGTTCTTAGTTGGTGGAGCGATTTGTCTGGTTAATTCCGGTAACGAACGAGACTCTAGCCTGCTAAATAGGCGTCGTCATTTAGGTGTGCGTGGCTTCGGTCACGCAACTCACTGGCGACGTATTAAAATTCTTCTTAGAGGGACCGGCGGCTTCGAGCCGCACGAGATTGAGCAATAACAGGTCTGTGATGCCCTTAGATGTCCTGGGCCGCACGCGCGCTACACTGAAGGAATCAGCATGTTCTCCTGGCCTAGAGGCCCGGCAACCCGTTGAAACTCCTTCGTGCTGGGGATTGGGGTTTGCAATTATCCCCCATAAACGAGGAATTCCTAGTAAGCGCGAGTCATAAGCTCGCGTTGATTACGTCCCTGCCCTTTGTACACACCGCCCGTCGCTACTACCGATTGAATGATTTAGTGAGGTCTTCGGACCGACACGCGGTGGCTTCACGGCCGTCGGCGTTGCTGGGAAGTTGACCAAACTTGATCATTTAGAGGAAGTAAAAGTCGTAACAAGGTTTCCGTAGGGGAACCTGCGGAAGGATCATTAACGTAATATAAATATGCGCGAACGCCGTTCGTACGTATATATTATATTTACAATATAAATAATCCGAATAAACGAAAGTTTAAACAATTGCGACGATAGTCCGCCGCCGCCGCCGTCGCTCCGTGAGCGCGCGCGATTGGCACGCGCACATATACGTGCGTGCGTTCTAACGTTAGCGTAAACATCGTCGACGAAACACCTAGACACCGACCTAGCTAATCGTGTACGGTGTAGTTCGATGATAGTGACGCGCGAGTCGTTAGTGCGCCGCGACGTATGTGTCGCGTGCTAAATCGCGCGCCGTCGGTTTGACGCGCGGCGCTCCGGACGGTCGAAGCGAGCGCCCACTGGGACACACCAAACGGAACGTTGACATGGTAAGAATCCGCGCCATCGAGTTTCGGTCCGTAAAAGAGTGCGCGCTATACAAAAGCGAAATCCAGCGGTTTAGAATGTTCACGGCGTTAACGCGAGCCATGTAAAATGGTAACCGCGTTGACGTCCGTAGTACCGTAATACCAACGGTCACATATACATTTCTAATGATATCATGTTCTTTTTGGATTTTTCTTTTCCGTTCGTTTTGTTTTTATACTTTTTTCTTTGTATGAAGAAATAAAAAGCAAAAACATAAACGAATATTACGAAGGATAACCTCTCACGAGGCATGGATGAGGATCTCTGTGCCTGCGGCGCGGTTGATCCGAAGATAGTACGACCTTTCAGGGCGGAAACCGGCGGGTAAAACCGTGTCTCCCGATCCTTCCGTACCCGTAAAGACAACAACATTATTTAAACGATTACCCTGACGGTGGATCACTTGGCTCGCGGGTCGATGAAGAACGCAGTTAACTGCGCGTCATAGTGTGAACTGCAGGACACATTTGAACATCGACATTTCGAACGCACATTGCGGTCCGTGGAAAAATATCCAGGACCACTCCTGTCTGAGGGCCGGCTGTTAAAAAATATTAACCACACTGTTCGTCTTACGTTGCTCGCGCGACGGTATCTCGAACAATTGACGGTTCCGTTGACGGTACGATGGTATGTTAGCCTAACAGCGCATCGCGTATCTACCACGGTCCGTTTAAATATTTTGTATACGATAAACGATATCACGACTGTCGTGTTGGTCGGAGCGCACGCGCGTACGCGACGTTTCATGCTGAAAGCGTTACGCGAGCGGCGTCCCATCGACGCGCGACTCTTCGACGTAACAATCGATAGAGGGCATGCGCGATTCGATACGGTGACGTACCGTCTCGTTCCCGGCGGGTTTAACCGCCCACGGAGACGTTTAGGCGTGAACGTTGCGAGCGCGTTCGACGTTTCGACGATATACGACTAGTCGTCGTTTATGTTCGTATATATAATACAGTACGGGAGAGAGGGTTCGAGAGTGCGTTCGTGTGTATCGCTTACGCGCTTCGATCCTCACTCGCGATGAGTAGGCGGACTCGACGTCCGAAGAGGCGCCTCTACGACCGTTACGACGCCGTCGTCAGCCCCCCGCGGCGACGGCGTAAGGCGTCGTTCGGTCGTCGTAGCGCTGACGGATATCGTGTCTGCCTCGATTTTTATCGTTGGCCTCAGATCAGGAGGATCACCCGCCGAATTTAAGCATATTAGTAAGCGGAGGAAAAGAAACTAACAAGGATTTCCTTAGTAGCGGCGAGCGAACAGGAAAGAGCCCAGCACTGAATCCCGCGGTCGTATCGAACGCGGGAGATGTGGTGTTCGGGAGGTTCCGCTTTCGTCGTCGATACTCCTGTCCAAGTTCGTCTTGAACGGGGCCGTTTTCCCGCAGAGGGTGCCAGGCCCGTAGCGACGGAGGGCGGCGGCGAGAGGGACACACCAAACGGAACGTTGACATGGTAAGAATCCGCGCCATCGAGTTTCGGTCCGTAAAAGAGTGCGCGCTATACAAAAGCGAAATCCAGCGGCT
>JAGSMU010000261.1:5000-17500 GCA_029286865.1 Teinopalpus imperialis | reverse complement strand
TCAATAGGTCAAATTAACTATATGGACTTGTGATATATTTTTCAATATTATACACCGATACGCGAACGCACGTACCGATGTGGACTTGTAAAAATTTTCAAATGTTTCGATACGCGAACGCACGTACCGATGTGGACTTGTAAAAATTTTCAATGTTTCTGATACGCGAACGCACGTACCGATGTGGACTTGTAAAAATTTTCAATGTTTCGATACGCGAACACGCGTCATATTTATTTATGTTATTTATTCGTTAGAATTAGTATATGCACTTTGTGTTTCCGGCTACAGAACGACCACGCATTCACAGAATACCAGCATGATGCTGATTATCGAGTCTATATATCCGAGGACTATTATTATTGGTGACGACGAACGCATCTGCACTATGGGACATCAAATCAATCAATCATTTACCGTCAGGTGAACTGTGTGCGCTCGTTCGCCACTCTGAATGTTATAAAATGTTAATATATCAATAGGTCAAATTAACTATATGGACTTGTGATATATATTTTTCAATATTATACACCGATACGCGAACGCACGTACCGATGTGGACTTGTAAAAATTTTCAAATGTTTCGATACGCGAACGCACGTACCGATGTGGACTTGTAATAATTTTCAATGTTTCGATACGCGAACGCACGTACCGATGTGGACTTGTAAAAATTTTCAATGTTTCTGATACGCGAACGCACGTACCGATGTGGACTTGTAAAAATTTTCAATGTTTCGATACGCGAACGCACGTACCGATGTGGACTTGTAAAAATTTTCAATGTTTGATACGCGAACACGTCATATTTATTTATATTATTTATTCGTTAGAATTAGTATATGCACTTTATGTTTCCGGCTACAGAACGACCACGCATCTCACTGAATACCAGCATCATGCTGCTTATCGAATCTATATATCCGAGGACTATTATTATTGGTGACGACGAACGCATCTGCACTATGGGCCGTCAAATCGATCAATGCGCGCTCGTTCGCCACTCTGAATGTTATAAAATGTTAATATATCAATAGGTCAAATGAACTATATGGACTTGTGATATATATTTTTCAATATTACACACCGATGTGGACTTGTAAAAATTTTCAAATGTTTCTGATACGCGAACACGCGTGTCCATTTAAGGACACATTTGAAATAGTTCAAATGAACGAAAGAAGAAAACATTACAATGATGTGCAGTAATAGATATCTGTACGCGTACACCGGTATCGATATGGACTTGTAAAAATTTTCAATGTTTCTGATACGCGAACACGTCATATTTATTTATGTTATTTATTCGTGTTACAATTATACTGCACTTTGTGTTTCTGGCTACAGAACGACCACGCATCTCACTGAATACCAGCATCATGCTGCTTATCGAATCTATATATCCGGAGGACTCTTATTATTGGTGACGACGAACGCATCTGCACTATGGGCCGTCAAATCGATCAATGCGCGCTCGTTCGCCACTTTGAATGTTATAAAATTATAATATATCAATAGGTCAAATTAACTATATGGACTTGTGATATATATTTTTCAATATTACACACCGATGTGGACTTGTAAAAATTTTCAAATGTTTCGATACGCGAACGCACGTACCGATGTGGACTTGTAAAAATTTTCAATGTTTCGATACGCGAACACGCGTGTCCATTTAAGGACACGAAACAGGAAATAGTTCAAATGAACGAACGAACAAAACATTACAATGATGTCCAGTAATAGATAACTGTACGCGTACACCGGTATCGATATGGACTTGTAAAAATTTTCAATGTTTGATACGCGAACACGCGTCATATTTATTTATATTATTTATTCGTTAGAATTAGTATATGCACTTTATGTTTCCGGCTACAGAACGACCACGCATCTCACAGAATACCAGCATGATGCTGATTATCGAGTCTATATATCCGAGGACTCTTATTATTGGTGACGACGAACGCATCTGCACTATGGGACATCAAATCGATCAATGCGCGCTCGTTCGCCACCTGAATGTTATAAAATTATAATATATCAATAGGTCAAATTAACTATATGGACTTGTGATATATATTTTTCAATATTATACACCGATACGCGAACGCACGTACCGATGTGGACTTGTAAAAATTTTCAAATGTTTCGATACGCGAACGCACGTACCGATGTGGACTTGTAAAAATTTTCAATGTTTCTGATACGCGAACACGCGTCATATTTATTTATGTTATTTATTCGTTAGAATTAGTATATGCACTTTATGTTTCCGGCTACAGAACGACCACGCATTCACAGAATACCAGCATAATGCTGCTTATCGAATCTATATATCCGAGGACTCTTATTATTGGTGACGACGAACGCATCTGCACTATGGGCCGTCAAATCGATCAATGCGCGCTCGTTCGCCACTTTGAATGTTATAAAATGATAATATATCAATAGGTCAAATGAACTATATGGACTTGTGATATATATTTTTCAATATTATACACCGATACGCGAACGCACGTACCGATGTGGACTTGTAAAAATTTTCAAATGTTTCGATACGCGAACGCACGTACCGATGTGGACTTGTAAAAATTTTCAATGTTTCTGATACGCGAACACGTCATATTTATTTATGTTATTTATTCGTGTTACAATTATACTGCACTTTGTGTTTCTGGCTACAGAACGACCACGCATCTCACTGAATACCAGCATCATGCTGCTTATCGAATCTATATATCCGAGGACTCTTATTATTGGTGACGACGAACGCATCTGCACTATGGGCCGTCAAATCGATCAATGCGTGCGCTCGTTCGCCACTTTGAATGTTATAAAATTATAATATATCAATAGGTCAAATTAACTATATGGACTTGTGATATATATTTTTCAATATTATACACCGATACGCGAACGCACGTACCGATGTGGACTTGTAAAATTTTCAAATGTTTCTGATACGCGAACGCACGTACCGATGTGGACTTGTAAAATTTTCAAATGTTTCTGATACGCGAACGCACGTACCGATGTGGACTTGTAATAATTTTCAAATGTTTCTGATACGCGAACGCACGTACCGATGTGGACTTGTAAAATTAAATTTCAATCCGATACGCGAACGCACGTACCGATGTGGACTTGTAATAATTTTCAAATGTTTCTGATACGCGAACACGCGTCATATTTATTTATGTTATTTATTCGTGTTACAATTATACTGCACTTTGTGTTTCCGGCTACAGAACGACCACGCATCTCACAGAATACCAGCATGATGCTGATTATCGAGTCTATATATCCGAGGACTCTTATTATTGGTGACGACGAACGCATCTGCACTATGGGCCGTCAAATCGATCAATGCGTGCGCTCGTTCGCCACTTTGAATGTTATAAAATTATAATATATCAATAGGTCAAATTAACTATATGGACTTGTGATATATATTTTTCAATATTACACACCGATGTGGACTTGTAAAATTTTCAAATGTTTCGATACGCGAACACGCGTGTCCATTTAAGGACACGAAACAGGAAATAGTTCAAATGAACGAACGAACAAAACATTACAATGATGTGCAGTAATAGATATCTGTACGCGTACACCGGTATCGATATGAACTTGTAAAATTAAATTTCAATCCGATACGCGAACGCACGTACCGATGTGGACTTGTAAAATTTTCAAATGTTTCGATACGCGAACACGCGTGTCCATTTAAGGACACGAAACAGGAAATAGTTCAAATGAACGAACGAACAAAACATTACAATGATGTGCAGTAATAGATATCTGTACGCGTACACCGGTATCGATATGAACTTGTAAAATTAAATTTCAATCCGATACGCGAACGCACGTACCGATGTGGACTTGTAAAATTTTCAAATGTTTCTGATACGCGAACGCACGTACCGATGTGGACTTGTAAAATTTTCAAATGTTTCGATACGCGAACACGCGTCATATTTATTTATTTAATTAATTGGTTTATGAATATAATATTAGATATTGATTATTCCTTTATTCTTTATTTCATGGTTTTGCTTGTTCAAAATACATAAAATTGTAAAACAAAAAAAAAAAAACACACACACACAACCTCAGTCAAGTTCCGGGGACATTATTCAATAAAAATATATAACAACCACCTAATATAAATCACTTCGGCGTGTTTCGACACGACAAAGATGTTACGCGGATACACATACCTGCAGTCGTACATACATATATTAGACGAAGCGCCGAGCGGTGCATGTCGTCGAAATATTAAACTGTGTCGGGCGACGTCTCCGTTATTATACACGGTCAGACGTTCAATAGCGTCCGTTTAATTAACGCGTATTGCTTTCGGCGTGCGAGCTTTGTCTTCGCCACGTCGTTAAAGTATCGCTAAATCACGCACGTCGCCGAGGGCGCGCGCCTCACCATAAAGGGCGCGCTCGAGGGACGGTAACTTATGATTTGAATTCTCGTTCACGGATATGATCTCTAACACCGGGCTATCACGACCCAAGAAAACGTTTGTGTTAAACGTGTTGTAATAAAGTGAAGTATTTAAACAAAGTCTCGTTGTCGAACGTTCCCATGAATCGGACGCGAATGCTCCGTCCACAGTAAGTCTGGAAGAACGCGTAGCGAGTGGTGAGATATCCATTCTCTACCGTGAACAGACCGAATACGTATTCATGTAATATACGTCACCGGTGCGTCTGAGCGTTTTATTACGCTCGCGCATCGCGTTGCACGTGTCTCGCGCTGTGTGAGACGGGTCGCCTCGTTCACGCGCTTGACGTGCGAGCGGCAACGCCACACACCTAGTTTCGCACTTGGTGGTGGGTTGTACGCGCGCTCGTTGATGCGTGTACGTTCGAAGCGCACGTCTTTGTCAGCTCCCTGGTTGATCCTGCCAGTAGTTATATGCTTGTCTCAAAGATTAAGCCATGCATGTCTCAGTGCAAGCCGTATTAAGGCGATACCGCGAATGGCTCAATATATCAGTTTTGGTTCCTTAGATCTTACCTCGGTTACTTGATAACTGTGGTAATTCTAGAGCTAATACATGCAATCAGAACTCTGACCAGTGATGGGATGAGTGCTTTTATTAGATCAAAACCAATCGACGGAGGGCCTCGCGTCCGAAGTCGTTAATTTTGATGAATCTGATAACTTTGCCGATCGCACGGTCCTGCACCGGCGACGCATCTTCAAATGTCTGCCTTATCAACTTTCGATGGTAGTTTCTGCGACTACCATGGTTGTCACGGGTAACGGGGAATCAGGGTTCGATTCCGGAGAGGAGCCTGAGAAACGGCTACCACATCCAAGGAAGGCAGCAGGCGCGCAATTACCCACTCCCGGCACGGGGAGGTAGTGACGAAAATAACGATACGGGACTCTTACGAGGCCTCGTAATCGGAATGAGTACACTTTAAATATTTTAACGAGGAACAATTGAGGGCAAGTCTGGTGCCAGCAGCCGCGGTAACTCCAGCTCCAATAGCGTATACCAAAATTGTTGCGGTTAAAAAGCTCGTAGTTGCATTTGTGCGCCGCGTTGTCGGTGCACCGCATCCGCGGTGATACTGACACGTCTGCGGAGCATATCGTCGGTGAGCCGTCGGTAAAACGACGGTTCAATATCAAAATCCTATCGCGGTGCTCTTCGTTGAGTGTCGAGATGGGCCGACAATTTTACTTTGAACAAATTAGAGTGCTCAAAGCGGGCTCAAAATGCTGCTTGAATATTTCGTGCATGGAATAATAGAATATGATCTCGGTTCTATTTTGTTGGTTTTCAGAACTCCGAGGTAATGATTAATAGGATAACTGGGGCATTCGTATTGCGACGTTAGAGGTGAAATTCTTGGATCGTCGCAAGACGAACATCAGCGAAAGCATTTGCCAAAGGTGTTTTCATCAATCAAGAACGAAAGTTAGAGGTTCGAAGGCGATTAGATACCGCCCTAGTTCTAACCGTAAATATGTCATCTAGCGATCCGCCGACGTTACTACGATGGCTCGGCGGGCAGCTTCCGGGAAACCAAAGATTTTGACTCCGGGGAGTATGGTTGCAAAGCAAAAACATAAACGAATATTACGAAGGATAACCTCTCACGAGGCATGGATGAGGATCTCTGTGCCTGCGGCGCGGTTGATCCGAAGATAGTACGACCTTTCAGGGCGGAAACCGGCGGGTAAAACCGTGTCTCCCGATCCTTCCGTACCCGTAAAGACAACAACATTATTTAAACAAAGTCTCGTTGTCGAACGTTCCCATGAATCGGACGCGAATGCTCCGTCCACAGTAAGTCTGGAAGAACGCGTAGCGAGTGGTGAGATATCCATTCTCTACCGTGAACAGACCGAATACGTATTCATGTAATATACGTCACCGGTGCGTCTGAGCGTTTTATTACGCTCGCGCATCGCGTTGCACGTGTCTCGCGCTGTGTGAGACGGGTCGCCTCGTTCACGCGCTTGACGTGCGAGCGGCAACGCCACACACCTAGTTTCGCACTTGGTGGTGGGTTGTACGCGCGCTCGTTGATGCGTGTACGTTCGAAGCGCACGTCTTTGTCAGCTCCCTGGTTGATCCTGCCAGTAGTTATATGCTTGTCTCAAAGATTAAGCCATGCATGTCTCAGTGCAAGCCGTATTAAGGCGATACCGCGAATGGCTCAATATATCAGTTTTGGTTCCTTAGATCTTACCTCGGTTACTTGGATAACTGTGGTAATTCTAGAGCTAATACATGCAATCAGAACTCTGACCAGTGATGGGATGAGTGCTTTTATTAGATCAAAACCAATCGACGGAGGGCCTCGCGTCCGAAGTCGTTAATTTTGATGAATCTGATAACTTTGCCGATCGCACGGTCCTGCACCGGCGACGCATCTTTCAAATGTCTGCCTTATCAACTTTCGATGGTAGTTTCTGCGACTACCATGGTTGTCACGGGTAACGGGGAATCAGGGTTCGATTCCGGAGAGGGAGCCTGAGAAACGGCTACCACATCCAAGGAAGGCAGCAGGCGCGCAATTACCCACTCCCGGCACGGGGAGGTAGTGACGAAAATAACGATACGGGACTCTTACGAGGCCTCGTAATCGGAATGAGTACACTTTAAATATTTTAACGAGGAACAATTGAGGGCAAGTCTGGTGCCAGCAGCCGCGGTAACTCCAGCTCCAATAGCGTATACCAAAATTGTTGCGGTTAAAAAGCTCGTAGTTGCATTTGTGCGCCGCGTTGTCGGTGCACCGCATCCGCGGTGATACTGACACGTCTGCGGAGCATATCGTCGGTGAGCCGTCGGTAAAACGACGGTTCAATATCAAAATCCTATCGCGGTGCTCTTCGTTGAGTGTCGAGATGGGCCGACAATTTTACTTTGAACAAATTAGAGTGCTCAAAGCGGGCTCAAAATGCTGCTTGAATATTTCGTGCATGGAATAATAGAATATGATCTCGGTTCTATTTTGTTGGTTTTCAGAACCTGAGGTAATGATTAATAGGATAACTGGGGCATTCGTATTGCGACGTTAGAGGTGAAATTCTTGGATCGTCGCAAGACGAACATCAGCGAAAGCATTTGCCAAAGGTGTTTTCATCAATCAAGAACGAAAGTTAGAGGTTCGAAGGCGATTAGATACCGCCCTAGTTCTAACCGTAAATATGTCATCTAGCGATCCGCCGACGTTACTACGATGGCTCGGCGGGCAGCTTCCGGGAAACCAAAGATTTTGACTCCGGGGAGTATGGTTGCAAAGCTGAAACTTAAAGGAATTGACGGAAGGGCACCACCAGGAGTGGAGCCTGCGGCTTAATTTGACTCAACACGGAAATCTCACCAGGCCCGACACCGGAAGGATTGACAGATTAACAGCTCTTTCTTGATTCGGTGGGTGGTGGTGCATGGCCGTTCTTAGTTGGTGGAGCGATTTGTCTGGTTAATTCCGGTAACGAACGAGACTCTAGCCTGTTAAATAGGCGTCGTCATTTAGGTGTGCGTGGCTTCGGTCACGCAACTCACTGGCGACGTATTAAAATTCTTCTTAGAGGGACCGGCGGCTTCGAGCCGCACGAGATTGAGCAATAACAGGTCTGTGATGCCCTTAGATGTCCTGGGCCGCACGCGCGCTACACTGAAGGAATCAGCATGTTCTCCTGGCCTAGAGGCCTGGCAACCCGTTGAAACTCCTTCGTGCTGGGGATTGGGGTTTGCAATTATCCCCATAAACGAGGAATTCCTAGTAAGCGCGAGTCATAAGCTCGCGTTGATTACGTCCCTGCCCTTTGTACACACCGCCCGTCGCTACTACCGATTGAATGATTTAGTGAGGTCTTCGACCGACACGCGGTGGCTTCACGGCCGTCGGCGTTGCTGGGAAGTTGACCAAACTTGATCATTTAGAGGAAGTAAAAGTCGTAACAAGGTTTCCGTAGGGGAACCTGCGGAAGGATCATTAACGTAATATAAATATGCGCGAACGCCGTTCGTACGTATATATTATATTTACAATATAAATAATCCGAATAAACGAAAGTTTAAACAATTGCGACGATAGTCCGCCGCCGCCGCCGTCGCTCCGTGAGCGCGCGCGATTGGCACGCGCACATATACGTGCGTGCGTTCTAACGTTAGCGTAAACATCGTCGACGAAACACCTAGACACCGACCTAGCTAATCGTGTACGGTGTAGTTCGATGATAGTGACGCGCGAGTCGTTAGTGCGCCGCGACGTATGTGTCGCGTGCTAAATCGCACACTGTTCGTCTTACGTTGCTCGCGCGACGGTATCTCGAACAATTGACGGTTCCGTTGGACGGTACGATGGTATGTTAGCCTAACAGCGCATCGCGCATCTACCACGGTCCGTTTAAATATTTTGTATACGATAAACGATATCACGACTGTCGTGTTGGTCGGAGCGCACGCGCGTACGCCGCTTGAATATTTCGTGCATGGAATAATAGAATATGATCTCGGTTCTATTTTGTTGGTTTTCAGAACTCCGAGGTAATGATTAATAGGATAACTGGGGCATTCGTATTGCGACGTTAGAGGTGAAATTCTTGGATCGTCGCAAGACGAACATCAGCGAAAGCATTTGCCAAAGGTGTTTTCATCAATCAAGAACGAAAGTTAGAGGTTCGAAGGCGATTAGATACCGCCCTAGTTCTAACCGTAAATATGTCATCTAGCGATCCGCCGACGTTACTACGATGGCTCGGCGGGCAGCTTCCGGGAAACCAAAGATTTTGACTCCGGGGAGTATGGTTGCAAAGCTGAAACTTAAAGGAATTGACGGAAGGGCACCACCAGGAGTGGAGCCTGCGGCTTAATTTGACTCAACACGGGAAATCTCACCAGGCCCGGACACCGGAAGGATTGACAGATTAACAGCTCTTTCTTGATTCGGTGGGTGGTGGTGCATGGCCGTTCTTAGTTGGTGGAGCGATTTGTCTGGTTAATTCCGGTAACGAACGAGACTCTAGCCTGTTAAATAGGCGTCGTCATTTAGGTGTGCGTGGCTTCGGTCACGCAACTCACTGGCGACGTATTAAAATTCTTCTTAGAGGGACCGGCGGCTTCGAGCCGCACGAGATTGAGCAATAACAGGTCTGTGATGCCCTTAGATGTCCTGGGCCGCACGCGCGCTACACTGAAGGAATCAGCATGTTCTCCTGGCCTAGAGGCCCGGCAACCCGTTGAAACTCCTTCGTGCTGGGGATTGGGGTTTGCAATTATCCCCATAAACGAGGAATTCCTAGTAAGCGCGAGTCATAAGCTCGCGTTGATTACGTCCCTGCCCTTTGTACACACCGCCCGTCGCTACTACCGATTGAATGATTTAGTGAGGTCTTCGACCGACACGCGGTGGCTTCACGGCCGTCGGCGTTGCTGGGAAGTTGACCAAACTTGATCATTTAGAGGAAGTAAAAGTCGTAACAAGGTTTCCGTAGGGGAACCTGCGGAAGGATCATTAACGTAATATAAATATGCGCGAACGCCGTTCGTACGTATATATTATATTTACAATATAAATAATCCGAATAAACGAAAGTTTAAACAATTGCGACGATAGTCCGCCGCCGCCGCCGTCGCTCCGTGAGCGCGCGCGATTGGCACGCGCACATATACGTGCGTGCGTTCTAACGTTAGCGTAAACATCGTCGACGAAACACCTAGACACCGACCTAGCTAATCGTGTACGGTGTAGTTCGATGATAGTGACGCGCGAGTCGTTAGTGCGCCGCGACGTATGTGTCGCGTGCTAAATCGCGCGCCGTCGGTTTGACGCGCGGCGCTCCGGACGGTCGAAGCGAGCGCCCACTGGGACACACCAAACGGAACGTTGACATGGTAAGAATCCGCGCCATCGAGTTTCGGTCCGTAAAAGAGTGCGCGCTATACAAAAGCGAAATCCAGCGGTTTAGAATGTTCACGGCGTTAACGCGAGCCATGTAAAATGGTAACCGCGTTGACGTCCGTAGTACCGTAATACCAACGGTCACATATACATTTCTAATGATATCATGTTCTTTTTGGATTTTTCTTTCCGTTCGTTTTGTTTTTATACTTTTTCTTTGTATGAAGAAATAAAAAGCAAAAACATAAACGAATATTACGAAGGATAACCTCTCACGAGGCATGGATGAGGATCTCTGTGCCTGCGGCGCGGTTGATCCGAAGATAGTACGACCTTTCAGGGCGGAAACCGGCGGGTAAAACCGTGTCTCCCGATCCTTCCGTACCCGTAAAGACAACAACATTATTTAAACGATTACCCTGACGGTGGATCACTTGGCTCGCGGGTCGATGAAGAACGCAGTTAACTGCGCGTCATAGTGTGAACTGCAGGACACATTTGAACATCGACATTTCGAACGCACATTGCGGTCCGTGGAAAATATCCAGGACCACTCCTGTCTGAGGGCCGGCTGTTAAAAAATATTAACCACACTGTTCGTCTTACGTTGCTCGCGCGACGGTATCTCGAACAATTGACGGTTCCGTTGGACGGTACGATGGTATGTTAGCCTAACAGCGCATCGCGCATCTACCACGGTCCGTTTAAATATTTTGTATACGATAAACGATATCACGACTGTCGTGTTGGTCGGAGCGCACGCGCGTACGCGACGTTTCATGCTGAAAGCGTTACGCGAGCGGCGTCCCATCGACGCGCTGACTCTTCGACGTAACAATCGATAGAGGGCATGCGCGATTCGATACGGTGACGTACCGTCTCGTTCCCGGCGGGTTTAACCGCCCACGGAGACGTTTAGGCGTGAACGTTGCGAGCGCGTTCGACGTTTCGACGATATAATGACCTTTTCAGGGCGGAAACCGGCGGGTAAAACCGTGTCTCCCGATCCTTCCGTACCCGTAAAGACAACAACATTATTTAAACGATTACCCTGACGGTGGATCACTTGGCTCGCGGGTCGATGAAGAACGCAGTTAACTGCGCGTCATAGTGTGAACTGCAGGACACATTTGAACATCGACATTTCGAACGCACATTGCGGTCCGTGGAAAAATATCCAGGACCACTCCTGTCTGAGGGCCGGCTGTTAAAAAATATTAACCACACTGTTCGTCTTACGTTGCTCGCGCGACGGTATCTCGAACAATTGACGGTTCCGTTGGACGGTACGATGGTATGTTAGCCTAACAGCGCATCGCGTATCTACCACGGTCCGTTTAAATATTTTGTATACGATAAACGATATCACGACTGTCGTGTTGGTCGGAGCGCACGCGCGTACGCGACGTTTCATGCTGAAAGCGTTACGCGAGCGGCGTCCCATCGACGCGCGACTCTTCGACGTAACAATCGATAGAGGGCATGCGCGATTCGATACGGTGACGTACCGTCTCGTTCCCGGCGGGTTTAACCGCCCACGGAGACGTTTAGGCGTGAACGTTGCGAGCGCGTTCGACGTTTCGACGATATACGACTAGTCGTCGTTTATGTTCGTATATATAATACAGTACGGGAGAGAGGGTTCGAGAGTGCGTTCGTGTGTATCGCTTACGCGCTTCGATCCTCACTCGCGATGAGTAGGCGGACTCGACGTCCGAAGAGGCGCCTCTACGACCGTTACGACGCCGTCGTCAGCCCCCCGCGGCGACGGCGTAAGGCGTCGTTCGGTCGTCGTAGCGCTGACGGATATCGTGTCTGCCTCGATTTTTATCGTTGGCCCCAGATCAGGAGGATCACCCGCCGAATTTAAGCATATTAGTAAGCGGAGGAAAAGAAACTAACAAGGATTTCCTTAGTAGCGGCGAGCGAACAGGAAAGAGCCCAGCACTGAATCCCGCGGTCGTATCGAACGCGGGAGATGTGGTGTTCGGGAGGTTCCGCTTTCTCGTCGTCGATACTCCTGTCCAAGTTCGTCTTGAACGGGGCCGTTTTCCCGCAGAGGGTGCCAGGCCCGTAGCGACGGAGGGCGGCGGCGAGAGGGACTCTCCTAAG
>JAGSMU010000260.1:0-50889 GCA_029286865.1 Teinopalpus imperialis | reverse complement strand
AATCCTAACTCTAACCTTAACCTAACCTAACCTAACCTAACCTAACCACCTATATCTTGTGTATTAGAGTCTTAAGTATTCCAAATTGGTTTTTGTTGTAGCATTTGTTCAGTGTGTAATCGTTAGACAGTCATCCTGCGCCGCATTTAGCCATTTCTAGTCTAGTTGTTATCAGTTATTTTTAGTTTCATAATTACGTACTTTATTCCACTTGTAAAACTTTTCATGTCTTCGTTTTTCGTGCTGATTTTGTAACCTAACCTAACCTAACCTAACCTTAACCTAACCTAACCTAACCTAACTCTAACTCTAACCTAACCTAACCTAACCTAACCACCTATATCTTTGTGTATTAGGAGTCTTAAGCATCTAAATTGGTTTTTGTTGTAGCATTTGTTCAGTGTAATCGTTAGACAGTCATCCTGCGCCGCATTTAGGCCATTTCTAGTCAAGTTGTAATCAGTTATTTTAGTTTCATAATTACGTAATTTTATTCCACTTGTAAAACTTTTCATGTCTTCGTTTTTCATGCTGATTTTGTAACCTAACCTAACCACCTATATCTTGTGTATTAGAGTCTTACGCATTCCAAATTGGTTTTTGTTGTAGCATTTGTTCAGTGTGTAATCGTTAGACAGTCATCCTGCGCCGCATTTAGCCATTTCTAGTCAAGTTGTAATCAGTTATTTTTAGTTTCCATAATTACGTAATTTTATTCCACTTGTAAAAATTTTCATGTCTTCGTTTTTCATGCTGATTTTGTAACCTAACTCTAACCTAACCTAACCTAACCACCTATATCTTTGTGTGTATTAGAGTCTTACGCATTCCAAATTGGTTTTTGTTGTAGCATTTGTTCAGTTTAATCGTTAGACAGTCATCCTGCGCCGCATTTAGCCATTTCTAGTCTAGTTGTAATCAGTTATTTTAGTTTCATAATTACGTAATTTTATTCCATTTGTAAAAATTTTCATGTTCGTTTTTCGTGCTGGATTTTGTAACCTAACCTAACTCTAACCTAACTCTAACCTAACCACCTATATCTTGTGTATTAGAGTCTTACGCATTCCAAATTGGTTTTTGTTGTAGCATTTGTTCAGTGTAATCGTTAGACAGTCATCCTGCGCCGCATTTAGGCCATTTCAGTCTAGTTGTAATCAGTTATTTTAGTTTCATAATTACGTACTTTATTCCACTTGTAAAAATTTTCATGTCTTCGTTTTTCATGCTGATTTTGTAACCTAACTCTAACCTAACCTAACCTAACTCTAACTCTAACCTAACTCTAACTCTAACCTAACCTAACCTAACCTAACCTTAACCTAACCTAACTCTAACCTAACTCTAACCTAACCTAACCTAACCTAACCTAACCACCTATATCTTTGTGTGTATTAGAGTCTTACATTCCAAATTGGTTTTTGTTGTAGCATTTGTTCAGTGTAATCGTTAGACAGTCATCCTGCGCCGCATTTAGCCATTTCTAGTCTAGTTGTAATCAGTTATTTTAGTTTCATAATTACGTACTTTATTCCACTTGTAAAAATTTTCATGTCTTCGTTTTTCATGCTGATTTTGTAACCTAACCTAACCTAACTCTAACCTAACCTAACCACCTATATCTTTGTGTATTAGAGTCTTAAGCATTCCAAATTGGTTTTTGTTGTAGCATTTGTTCAGTGTAATCGTTAGACAGTCATCCTGCGCCGCATTTAGCCATTTCTAGTCAAGTTGTAATCAGTTATTTTAGTTTCATAATTACGTAATTTTATTCCACTTGTAAAAATTTTCATGTCTTCGTTTTTCATGCTGATTTTGTAACCTAACCTAACCTTAACCTAACCTAACCTAACCACCTATATCTTTGTGTATTAGAGTCTTAAGCATTCCAAATTGGTTTTTTGTTGTAGCATTTGTTCAGTTTAATCGTTAGACAGTCATCCTGCGCCGCATTTAGGCCATTTCTAGTCTAGTTGTAATCAGTTATTTTTAGTTTCATAATTACGTATTTTATTCCACTTGTAAAAATTTTCATGTCTTCGTTTTTCATGCTGATTTTGTAACCTAACCTAACCTAATCCCAACCTAACCTAACCTTAACCTAACCACCTATATCTTTGTGTATTAGAGTCTTAAGCATTCCAAATTGGTTTTTTGTTGTAGCATTTGTTCAGTGTAATGGTTAGACAGTCATCCTGCGCCGCATTTAGGCCATTTCTAGTCTAGTTGTAATCAGTTATTTTTAGTTTCATAATTACGTAATTTTATTCCATTTGTAAAAATTTTCATGTCTTCGTTTTTCATGCTGATTTTGTAACCTAACTCTAACCTAACTCTAACTCTAACTCTAACCTAAATCCTAACCCTAACCACCTATATCTTTGTGTATTAGAGTCTTAGGCATTCCAAATTGGTTTTTGTTGTAGCATTTGTTCAGTGTAATCGTTAGACAGTCATCCTGCGCCGCATTTAGCCATTTCTAGTCTAGTTGTAATCAGTTATTTTTAGTTTCATAATTACGTAATTTTATTCCATTTGTAAAAATTTTCATGTCTTCGTTTTTCGTGCTGATTTTGTAACCTAACCTAACCTAACTCCAACCTAACCTAACTCTAACCTAACCTAATCCTAACCTAACCTAACTCTAACCTAACCACCTATATCTTTGTGTATTAGAGTCTTAGGCATTCCAAATTGGTTTTTGTTGTAGCATTTGTTCAGTGTGTAATCGTTAGACAGTCATCCTGCGCTGCATTTAGGCCATTTCTAGTCTTAGTTGTAATCAGTTATTTTTAGTTTCATAATTACGTAATTTTATTCCACTTGTAAAAATTTTCATGTCTTCGTTTTTCGTGCTGGATTTTGTAACCTAACCTAACCTAACCTAACCTAATCCTAACTCTAACCTAACCTAACTCTAACCTAACCACCTATATCTTTGTGTATTAGAGTCTTAAGCATTCCAAATTGGTTTTTGTTGTAGCATTTGTTCAGTGTAATCGTTAGACAGTCATCCTGCGCCGCATTTAGGCCATTTCTAGTCTAGTTGTAATCAGTTATTTTAGTTTCATAATTACGTAATTTTATTCCACTTGTAAAACTTTTCATGTCTTCTGTTTTTCGTGCTGATTTTGTACTCTAACCTAACCTAACCTAACCTAACCTAACCTAACCCTAACCACCTATATCTTGTGTATTAGAGTCTTAAGCATTCCAAATTGGTTTTTGTTGTAGCATTTGTTCAGTGTAATCGTTAGACAGTCATCCTGCGCCGCATTTAGCCATTTCTAGTCTAGTTGTAATCAGTTATTTTAGTTTCATAATTACGTAATTTTATTCCACTTGTAAAACTTTTCATGTCTTCGTTTTCGTGCTGATTTTGTAACCTAACCTAACCTAACCTTAACCTAACCACCCATATCTTTGTGTATTAGAGTCTTAAGTATTCCAAATTGGTTTTTGTTGTAGCATTTGTTCAGTTTAATCGTTAGACAGTCATCCTGCGCCGCATTTAGCCATTTCTAGTCTAGTTGTAATCAGTTATTTTAGTTTCATAATTACGCAATTTTATTCCAATTTGTAAAAATTTTCATGTCTTCGTTTTTCATGCTGATTTTGTAACCTAACCTAACCACCTATATCTTTGTATTAGAGTCTTAAGTATTCCAAATTGGTTTTTTGTTGTAGCATTTGTTCAGTGTAATGGTTAGACAGTCATCCTGCGCCGCATTTAGGCCATTTCTAGTCTAGTTGTAATCAGTTATTTTTAGTTTCATAATTACGTACTTTATTCCACTTGTAAAAATTTTCATGTCTTCGTTTTTCGTGCTGATTTTGTAACCTAACCTTAACCTAACCTAACCTAACCACCTATATCTTTGTGTATTAGAGAGTCTTAAGCATTCCAAATTGTTTTTGTTGTAGCATTTGTTCAGTGTAATGGTTAGACAGTCATCCTGCGCCGCATTTAGCCATTTCTAGTCTAGTTGTAATCAGTTATTTTTAGTTTCATAATTACGTAATTTTATTCCATTTGTAAAAATTTTCATGTCTTCGTTTTCATGCTGATTTTGTAACTCAACCTAACCTAACTCTAACCTAACCTAACCACCTATATCTTTGTGTATTAGAGTCTTAAGCATTCCAAATTGGTTTTTGTTGTAGCATTTGTTCAGTGTAATCGTTAGACAGTCATCCTGCGCCGCATTTAGGCCATTTCTAGTCTAGTTGTAATCAGTTATTTTTAGTTTCATAATTACGTAATTTTATTCCATTTGTAAAAATTTTCATGTCTTCGTTTTTCGTGCTGATTTTGTAACTCAACCTAACCTAACTCTAACCTAACCTAACTCTAACCTAACCTAACCACCTATATCTTTGTGTGTATTAGAGTCTTAAGCATCTAAATTGGTTTTTGTTGTAGCATTTGTTCAGTGTAATCGTTAGACAGTCATCCTGCGCCGCATTTAGGCCATATCTAGTCTAGTTGTAATCAGTTATTTTTAGTTTCATAATTACGTAATTTTATTCCATTTGTAAAAATTTTCATGTCTTCTGTTTTTCGTGCTGGGATTTTGTAACCCAACCTAACCTTTTTTTTTTTTAGTTTCATAATTACGCAATTTTATTCCACTTGTAAAAATTTTCATGTCTTCGTTTTTCGTGCTGGGATTTTGTAACCTAACTCTAACCTAACCTAACCTAACCACCTATATCTTGTGTATTAGAGTCTTACATTCCAAATTGGTTTTTGTTGCAGCATTTGTTCAGTGTAACGTTAGACAGTCATCCTGCCGCATTTAGGCCATTTCAGTCTAGTTGTAATCAGTTATTTTTAGTTTCATACTACGTAATTTTATTCCACTTGTAAAACTTTTCATGTCTTCGTTTTTCGTGCTGGGATTTTGTAACCTAACCTAACCTTAACCTAACCACCTATATCTTTGTGTATTAGGAGTCTTAAGCATTCCAAATTGGTTTTTGTTGCAGCATTTGTTCAGTGTAACGTTAGACAGTCATCCTGCCGCATTTAGGCCATTTCAGTCTAGTTGTAATCAGTTATTTTTAGTTTCATAATTACGCAATTTTATTCCACTTGTAAAACTTTTCATGTCTTCTGTTTTTCGTGCTGATTTTGTAACTCCAACCTAACCTAACCTAACTCAACCTAACCTAACCTAACCTAACCCAACCTAACCTAACCTAACCTAACTCTAACTCTAACCTAACTCAACCTAACCTAACCTTAACCTAACCACCTATATCTTGTGTATTAGAGTCTTAAGCATTCAAATTGGTTTTTGTTGCAGCATTTGTTCAGTGTGTAATCGTTAGACAGTCATCCTGCCGCATTTAGGCCATTTCAGTCTAGTTGTAATCAGTTATTTTTAGTTTCATACTACGTAATTTTATTCCACTTGTAAAAATTTTCATGTCTTCGTTTTCATGCTGATTTTGTAACCCAACCTAACCTAACCTAACTCTAACCTAACCTAACCTAACTCTAACCTAACTCTAACTCTAACCTAACTCTAACCTAACCTAACTTAACCTAACCTAACCTAACCACCTATATCTTGTGTATTAGAGTCTTACGCATTCCAAATTGGTTTTTGTTGCAGCATTTGTTCAGTGTAACGTTAGACAGTCATCCTGCGCCGCATTTAGGCCATTTCTAGTCAAGTTGTAATCAGTTATTTTTAGTTTCATACTACGTAATTTTATTCCACTTGTAAAACTTTTCATGTCTTCGTTTTTCAAAGGATTTTGTAACCTAACTCAACCTAACCTAACTCTAACCTAACCTAACCTAACTCTAACCTAACTCTAACCTAACTCTAACCTAACTCAACCTAACCTAACCTAACCCAACCACCTATATCTTGTGTATTAGAGTCTTAAGCATTCCAAATTGGTTTTTGTTGCAGCATTTGTTCAGTGTAATGGTTAGACAGTCATCCCAGCCGCATTTAGGCCATTTCTAGTCTAGCTGTAATCAGTTATTTTTAGTTTCATAATTACGTACTTTATTCCACTTGTAAAAATTTTCATGTCTTCGTTTTTCGTGCTGATTTTGTAACTCCAACCTAACCTAACCCAACCTAACCTAACCTAACCTAACCTAACCTAACCTAACTTAACCTAACCTAACCTTAACCTAACCTAACCTAACCCCAACCACCTATATCTTGTGTATTAGAGTCTTAAGCATTCCAAATTGGTTTTTGTTGTAGCATTGTTCAGTGTAATCGTTAGACAGTCATCCTGCGCCGCATTTAGGCCATTTCTAGTCTTAGTTGTAATCAGTTATTTTTAGTTTCATAATTACGTAATTTTATTCCACTTGTAAAAATTTTCATGTCTTCGTTTTTCGTGCTGATTTTGTGTAACCTAACCTAACTCTAACCTAACTCTAACCTAACCTAACCACCTATATCTTTGTGTATTAGAGTCTTAAGCATTCCAAATTGTTTTTGTTGTAGCATTTGTTCAGTGTGTAATCGTTAGACAGTCATCCTGCGCCGCATTTAGCCATTTCTAGTCTAGTTGTAATCAGTTATTTTTAGTTTCATAATTACGTAATTTTATTCCACTTGTAAAACTTTTCATGTCTTCGTTTTTCGTGCTGATTTTGTAACTCCAACCTAACCTAACCTAATCCTAACCTAACCTAACCTCTAACCACCTATATCTTTGTGTATTAGAGTCTTAAGCATTTCAAATTGGTTTTTTGTTGTAGCATTTGTTCAGTGTAATCGTTAGACAGTCATCCTGCGCCGCATTTAGGCCATTTCTAGTCAAGTTGTAATCAGTTATTTTTAGTTTCATAATTACGTAATTTTATTCCACTTGTAAAAATTTTCATGTCTTCGTTTTTCGTGCTGATTTTGTAACCTAACCTAACCTAACCTAACCTAACCTAACCACCTATATCTTGTGTATTAGAGTCTTAAGCATTCCAAATTGGTTTTTTGTTGTAGCATTTGTTCAGTGTAATCGTTAGACAGTCATCCTGCGCCGCATTTAGGCCATATTTCTAGTCTAGTTGTAATCAGTTATTTTAGTTTCATAATTACGTAATTTTATTCCACTTGTAAAACTTTTCATGTCTTCTGTTTTTCGTGCTGATTTTGTAACCTAACTCTAACCTAACCTAACCTAACCTAACCACCTATATCTTGTGTATTAGAGTCTTACGCATTCCAAATTGTTTTTGTTGTAGCATTTGTTCAGTGTAATCGTTAGACAGTCATCCTGCGCCGCATTTAGGCCATTTCTAGTCTAGTTGTAATCAGTTATTTTTAGTTTCATAATTACGTAATTTTATTCCACTTGTAAAACTTTTAATGTCTTCGTTTTTCGTGCTGATTTTGTAACCTAACTCTAACTCTAACCTAACCTTAACCTAACCTAACCTAACCACCTATATCTTTGTGTATTAGAGTCTTAAGCATTCCAAATTGGTTTTTTGTTGTAGCATTTGTTCAGTGTAATCGTTAGACAGTCATCCTGCGCCGCATTTAGGCCATTTCTAGTCTAGTTGTAATCAGTTATTTTTAGTTTCATAATTACGCAATTTTATTCCACTTGTAAAAATTTTCATGTCTTCGTTTTTCGTGCTGATTTTGTAACCTAACTCTAACCTAACCTAACCACCTATATATCTTTGTGTATTAGAGTCTTAAGCATTCCAAATTGGTTTTTGTTGTAGCATTTGTTCAGTGTAATCGTTAGACAGTCATCCTGCGCCGCATTTAGCCATTTCTAGTCTAGTTGTAATCAGTTATTTTTAGTTTCATAATTACGTAATTTTATTCCACTTGTAAAACTTTTCATGTCTTCGTTTTTCAAAGGATTTTGTAACCTAACCTAACCTAACCTTAACCTAACCTAACCACCTATATATCTTTGTGTATTAGAGTCTTAAGCATTCCAAATTGGTTTTTGTTGTAGCATTTGTTCAGTGTAATCGTTAGACAGTCATCCCAGCCGCATTTAGCCATTTCTAGTCTAGTTGTAATCAGTTATTTTTAGTTTCATAATTACGTAATTTTATTCCACTTGTAAAACTTTTCATGTCTTCGTTTTTCAAAGGATTTTGTAACCTAACCTAACCTAACCTAACCTAACCTAACCACCTATATATCTTTGTGTATTAGAGTCTTAAGCATTCCAAATTGGTTTTTGTTGTAGCATTTGTTCAGTGTAATGGTTAGACAGTCATCCTGCGCCGCATTTAGGCCATTTCTAGTCTAGTTGTAATTAGTTATTTTTAGTTTCATAATTACGCAATTTTATTCCATTTGTAAAAATTTTCATGTCTTCGTTTTTCGTGCTGATTTTGTAACCTAACTCTAACCTAACCTAACCTAACCTAACCACCCATATCTTTGTGTATTAGAGTCTTAAGCATTCCAAATTGGTTTTTGTTGCAGCATTTGTTCAGTGTAATCGTTAGGACAGTCATCCTGCGCCGCATTTAGCCATTTCTAGTCTAGTTGTAATCAGTTATTTTTAGTTTCATAATTACGTAATTTTATTCCACTTGTAAAACTTTTCATTTCTTCGTTTTTCGTGCTGATTTTGTAACCTAACCTAACCTAACCTAACCTAACCTAACCTAACCTAACCTAACCACCTATATCTTTGTGTATTAGAGTCTTAAGCATTCCAAATTGGTTTTTGTTGTAGCATTTGTTCAGTGTAATGGTTAGACAGTCATCCCAGCTGCATTTAGCCATTTCTAGTCTAGTTGTAATCAGTTATTTTTAGTTTCATAATTACGTAATTTTATTCCACTTGTAAAAATTTTCATGTCTTCGTTTTTCAAAGGATTTTGTAACCTAACCTAACCTAACCTAACCTAACCTAACCTAACCACCTATATCTTTGTGTATTAGAGTCTTAAGCATTCCAAATTGGTTTTTGTTGTAGCATTTGTTCAGTGTAATCGTTAGACAGTCATCCTGCGCCGCATTTAGGCCATTTCTAGTCTAGGTTGTAATCAGTTATTTTTAGTTTCCATAATTACGTAATTTTATTCCATTTGTAAAAATTTTCATGTCTTCGTTTTTCATGCTGATTTTGTAACTCCAACCTAACCTAACCTAACCTAACCTAACCTAACCTAACCACCTATATATCTTTGTGTATTAGAGTCTTAAGCATTCCAAATTGGTTTTTGTTGTAGCATTTGTTCAGTGTAATCGTTAGACAGTCATCCTGCGCCGCATTTAGGCCATTTCTAGTCTAGTTGTAATCAGTTATTTTTAGTTTCCATAATTACGTAATTTTATTCCAATTTGTAAAAATTTTCATGTCTTCTGTTTTTCGTGCTGATTTTGTAACCTAACCTAACCTAACCTAACCTAACTCTAACCTAACCTAACCACCTATATCTTTGTGTATTAGAGTCTTAAGCATTCCAAATTGGTTTTTGTTGTAGCATTTGTTCAGTGTAATCGTTAGACAGTCATCCTGCGCCGCATTTAGGCCATATTTCTAGTCTAGTTGTAATCAGTTATTTTTAGTTTCATAATTACGTAATTTTATTCCATTTGTAAAAATTTTCATGTCTTCGTTTTTCGTGCTGATTTTGTAACCTAACCTAACTCTAACCTAACCCAACCTAACCTAACCACCTATATCTTTGTGTATTAGGAGTCTTAAGCATTCCAAATTGGTTTTTGTTGTAGCATTTGTTCAGTGTAATGGTTAGACAGTCATCCTGCGCCGCATTTAGGCCATTTCTAGTCTAGTTGTTATCAGTTATTTTTAGTTTCATAATTACGCAATTTTATTCCACTTGTAAAACTTTTCATGTCTTCGTTTTTCTGTGCTGATTTTGTAAATCCCAACCTAACCTAACCTAACCTAACCTAACCTAACCTTAACCTAACCTAATCCTAACTCTAACTCTAACCTAACCTTAACCTAACCACCTATATCTTGTGTATTAGAGTCTTAAGCATTCCAAATTGGTTTTTGTTGTAGCATTTGTTCAGTGTAATCGTTAGACAGTCATCCTGCGCCGCATTTAGGCCATTTCTAGTCTAGTTGTAATCAGTTATTTTTAGTTTCATACTACGTAATTTTATTCCACTTGTAAAAATTTTCATGTCTTCTGTTTTTCGTGCTGATTTTGTAACTCAATCCCAACCTAACCTAACCTAACTCAACCTAACCTAACCTAACCTAACCTAACCTAACCACCTATATATCTTTGTGTATTAGAGTCTTAAGCATTCCAAATTGGTTTTTGTTGTAGCATTTGTTCAGTGTAATCGTTAGACAGTCATCCTGCGCCGCATTTAGGCCATTTCTAGTCAAGTTGTAATCAGTTATTTTTAGTTTCATAATTACGTAATTTTATTCCACTTGTAAAAATTTTCATGTCTTCGTTTTTCATGCTGATTTTGTAACCTAACCTAATCCTAACTCTAACCTAACCTAACCACCTATATCTTTTGTGTATTAGAGTCTTAAGCATTCCAAATTGGTTTTTGTTGTAGCATTTGTTCAGTGTAATCGTTAGACAGTCATCCTGCGCCGCATTTAGGCCATTTCTAGTCTAGTTGTAATCAGTTATTTTTAGTTTCATAATTACGTAATTTTATTCCACTTGTAAAACTTTTCATGTCTTCGTTTTTCGTGCTGATTTTGTAACCTAACCTAACCTTAACCTAACCTAACCTAACTCTAACCTAACCTAACCACCTATATATCTTTGTGTGTATTAGAGTCTTAAGCATTCAAATTGGTTTTTTGTTGTAGCATTTGTTCAGTGTAATCGTTAGACAGTCATCCTATGCCGCATTTAGGCCATTTCTAGTCTTAGTTGTAATCAGTTATTTTTAGTTTCATAATTACGTAATTTTATTCCACTTGTAAAAATTTTCATGTCTTCGTTTTTCATGCTGATTTTGTAACCTAACCTAACCTAACTCTAACCTAACCCAACCACCTATATCTTGTGTATTAGAGTCTTAAGCATTCCAAATTGGTTTTTGTTGTAGCATTTGTTCAGTGTGTAATCGTTAGACAGTCATCCTGCGCCGCATTTAGCCATTTCTAGTCTAGTTGTAATCAGTTATTTTAGTTTCATAATTACGCAATTTTATTCCACTTGTAAAAATTTTCATGTCTTCGTTTTTCTGTGCTGATTTTGTAACCTAACCTAACTCTAACCTAACCTAACCTAACCACCTATATCTTTGTGTATTAGGAGTCTTAAGCATTCCAAATTGGTTTTTGTTGTAGCATTTGTTCAGTGTAACTGTTAGACAGTCATCCTGCGCCGCATTTAGGCCATTTCTAGTCTAGTTGTAATCAGTTATTTTAGTTTCATAATTACGTAATTTTATTCCACTTGTAAAACTTTTCATGTGTTCGTTTTTCGTGCTGGATTTTGTAACCTAACCTAACCTAACCTAACTCAACCTAACCTAACCAACTATATCTTTGTGTGTATTAGAGTCTTAAGCATCTCCAAATTGGTTTTTGTTGTAGCATTTGTTCAGTGTAATCGTTAGACAGTCATCCTTGCGCCGCATTTAGGCCATTTCTAGTCTAGTTGTAATCAGTTATTTTAGTTTCATAATTACGCAATTTTATTCCACTTGTAAAAATTTTCATGTCTTCTGTTTTTCGTGCTGATTTTGTGTAACCTAACCTAACCTTAACCTAACCTAACTCTAACTCTAACTCTAACTCTAACCTAACCACCTATATCTTTGTGTATTAGAGTCTTACATTCCAAATTGTTTTTGTTGTAGCATTTGTTCAGTGTAATCGTTAGACAGTCATCCTGCGCCGCATTTAGGCCATTTCTAGTCTAGTTGTAATCAGTTATTTTAGTTTCATAATTACGTAATTTTATTCCATTTGTAAAAATTTTCATGTCTTCGTTTTTCGTGCTGATTTTGTAACCTAACCTAACTCTAACCTAACTCTAACCTAACCTAACCAACTATATCTTTGTGTATTAGAGTCTTAAGCATTCCAAATTGGTTTTTGTTGTAGCATTTGTTCAGTGTAATCGTTAGACAGTCATCCTGCGCTGCATTTAGGCCATTTCTAGTCTAGTTGTAATCAGTTATTTTAGTTTCATAATTACGTAATTTTATTCCACTTGTAAAACTTTTCATGTCTTCGTTTTTCAAAGGATTTTGTAACCTAACCTAACCTAACCTAACTCTAACCTAACCTAACCTAACCTAACCTAACCACCTATATCTTGTGTATTAGAGTCTTAAGCATTCAAATTGGTTTTTGTTGTAGCATTTGTTCAGTGTAATGGTTAGACAGTCATCCTGCGCCGCATTTAGCCATTTCTAGTCTAGTTGTAATCAGTTATTTTAGTTTCATACTACGTAATTTTATTCCACTTGTAAAACTTTTCATGTCTCGTTTTTCGTGCTGATTTTGTGTAACCTAACCTAACCTAACCTAACCTAACCTAACCTAACCACCTATATCTTTGTGTATTAGAGTCTTAAGCATTCCAAATTGGTTTTTGTTGTGCATTTGTTCAGTGTAATCGTTAGACAGTCATCCTGCGCCGCATTTAGGCCATTTCTAGTCTAGTTGTAATCAGTTATTTTAGTTTCATAATTACGTAATTTTATTCCATTTGTAAAAATTTTCATGTCTTCGTTTTTCGTGCTGATTTTGTAACCTAACTCTAACCTAACCTAACCTAACCTAACCTCTAACCACCTATATCTTTGTGTATTAGAGTCTTAAGCATTCCAAATTGGTTTTTGTTGTAGCATTTGTTCAGTGTAATCGTTAGACAGTCATCCTGCGCCGCATTTAGGCCATTTCTAGTCTAGTTGTAATCAGTTATTTTAGTTTCATAATTACGTAATTTTATTCCACTTGTAAAACTTTTCATGTCTCGTTTTTCGTGCTGATTTTGTAACCTAACCTAACCTTAACCTAACCTAACCACCTATATCTTTGTATTAGAGTCTTAAGCATTCCAAATTGGTTTTTGTTGTAGCATTTGTTCAGTGTAATGGTTAGACAGTCATCCTGCGCCGCATTTAGGCCATTTCTAGTCTAGTTGTAATCAGTTATTTTAGTTTCATAATTACGCAATTTTATTCCAATTTGTAAAAATTTTCATGTCTTCGTTTTTCGTGCTGATTTTGTAACCTAACTCTAACCTAACTCTTAACCTAACCTAACCTAACCTAACCACCTATATCTTTGTGTGTATTAGAGTCTTAAGCATTCCAAATTGGTTTTTGTTGTAGCATTTGTTCAGTGTAATGGTTAGACAGTCATCCTGCGCTGCATTTAGGCCATTTCTAGTCTAGTTGTAATCAGTTATTTTAGTTTCATAATTACGCAATTTTATTCCACTTGTAAAAATTTTCATGTCTTCGTTTTTCATGCTGATTTTGTAACCTAACCTAACCTAACCTAACTCTAACCTAACCACCTATATCTTTGTGTATTAGAGTCTTAAGCATTCCAAATTGTTTTTGTTGTAGCATTTGTTCAGTAATCGTTAGACAGTCATCCTGCGCCGCATTTAGGCCATTTCTAGTCTAGTTGTAATCAGTTATTTTAGTTTCATAATTACGTAATTTTATTCCACTTGTAAAAATTTTCATGTCTTCGTTTTTCGTGCTGATTTTGTAACCTAACCTAACCCAACCTAACCTAACTAACCTAACCTAATCCCAACCTAACCTAACCTAACCACCTATATCTTGTGTATTAGAGTCTTAAGCATTCCAAATTGGTTTTTGTTGTAGCATTTGTTCAGTGTAATCGTTAGACAGTCATCCTGCGCCGCATTTAGGCCATTTCTAGTCTAGTTGTAATCAGTTATTTTAGTTTCATAATTACGTAATTTTATTCCACTTGTAAAAATTTTCATGTCTTCGTTTTTCGTGCTGGATTTTGTAACCTAATCCTAACCTAACCTAATCCTAACCTAACCTAACCTAACCTAACCTAACCTAACCTAACCACCTATATCTTTGTGTATTAGAGTCTTAAGCATTCCAAATTGGTTTTTGTTGTAGCATTTGTTCAGTGTAATCGTTAGACAGTCATCCTGCGCCGCATTTAGGCCATTTCTAGTCTAGTTGTAATCAGTTATTTTAGTTTCATAATTACGTAATTTTATTCCAATTTGTAAAAATTTTCATGTCTTCGTTTTTCGTGCTGATTTTGTGTAACCTAACTCTAACTCTAACTCTAACCTAACCTAACCTAACTCAACCTAACCTAACCTAACCACCTATATCTTTGTGTATTAGAGTCTTAAGCATTCCAAATTGGTTTTTGTTGTAGCATTTGTTCAGTGTAATCGTTAGACAGTCATCCTGCGCCGCATTTAGGCCATTTCTAGTCTAGTTGTAATCAGTTATTTTAGTTTCATAATTACGTAATTTTATTCCAATTTGTAAAAATTTTCATGTCTTCGTTTTTCGTGCTGATTTTGTAACCTAACCTAACCTAACCTAACCTAACCTAACCTAACCACCTATATCTTTGTGTATTAGAGTCTTAAGCATTCAAATTGGTTTTTGTTGTAGCATTTGTTCAGTGTAATCGTTAGACAGTCATCCTGCGCCGCATTTAGGCCATTTCTAGTCTAGTTGTAATCAGTTATTTTAGTTTCATAATTACGTAATTTTATTCCAATTTGTAAAAATTTTCATGTCTTCGTTTTTCGTGCTGATTTTGTAACCCAACCTAACCTAACCTAACCTAACCTAATCCCAACCTAACCTAACCACCTATATCTTGTGTATTAGAGTCTTAAGCATTCCAAATTGGTTTTTGTTGTAGCATTTGTTCAGTGTAATCGTTAGACAGTCATCCTGCGCCGCATTTAGGCCATTTCTAGTCTAGTTGTAATCAGTTATTTTAGTTTCCATAATTACGTAATTTTATTCCACTTGTAAAACTTTTCATGTCTTCGTTTTTCGTGCTGATTTTGTAACCTAACCTAACCACCTATATCTTTGTGTATTAGAGTCTTACATTCCAAATTGGTTTTTGTTGTAGCATTTGTTCAGTGTAATGGTTAGACAGTCATCCCAGCCGCATTTAGGCCATTTCAGTCTAGTTGTAATCAGTTATTTTAGTTTCCATAATTACGTAATTTTATTCCACTTGTAAAACTTTTCATGTCTTCGTTTTTCGTGCTGATTTTGTAACCTAACCTTAACCTAACCTAACTCAACCTAACCTAACCTAACCTAACCTTAACCTAACCTAACCTAACCTTAACCTAACCTAATCCTAACCTAACCTTAACCTAACCTAACTCTAACCTAACCACCTATCTTTTGTGTATTAGGAGTCTTAAGCATTCCAAATTGGTTTTTGTTGCAGCATTTGTTCAGTGTAATCGTTAGACAGTCATCCCAGCCGCATTTAGGCCATTTCAGTCTAGTTGTAATCAGTTATTTTAGTTTCCATAATTACGTAATTTTATTCCACTTGTAAAACTTTTCATGTCTTCGTTTTTCGTGCTGATTTTGTAACCTTAACCTAACCTAACCACCTATATCTTTGTGTATTAGGAGTCTTAAGCATTCAAATTGGTTTTTGTTGCAGCATTTGTTCAGTGTAATCGTTAGACAGTCATCCCAGCCGCATTTAGGCCATTTCAGTCTAGTTGTAATCAGTTATTTTAGTTTCCATAATTACGTAATTTTATTCCACTTGTAAAAATTTTCATGTCTTCGTTTTTCAAAGGATTTTGTAACCTAACCTAACTCAACCTAACCTAACCTAACCTTAACCTAACCTAACTCAACCTAACCTAACCTAACCTAACTCAACCTAACCTAACCTAACTCAACCTAACCTAACCTAACCTAACCACCTATCTTTTGTGTATTAGAGTCTTACGCATTCCAAATTGGTTTTTGTTGCAGCATTTGTTCAGTGTGTAATCGTTAGACAGTCATCCTGCGCCGCATTTAGGCCATTTCAGTCTAGTTGTAATCAGTTATTTTTAGTTTCATAATTACGCAATTTTATTCCACTTGTAAAAATTTTCATGTCTTCGTTTTTCGTGCTGATTTTGTAACCTAACCTAACCCAACCTAACCTAACTCAACCTAACCTAACCCAACCTAACCTAACTCAACCTAACCTAACTCAACCTAACCTAACCCAACCTAACCTAACCTAACCACCTATATCTTGTGTATTAGAGTCTTAAGCATTCCAAATTGGTTTTTGTTGCAGCATTTGTTCAGTGTGTAATCGTTAGACAGTCATCCTGCGCCGCATTTAGGCCATTTCAGTCTAGTTGTAATCAGCTATTTTAGTTTCATAATTACGTAATTTTATTCCATTTGTAAAAATTTTCATGTCTTCGTTTTTCGTGCTGGATTTTGTAACCTAACCTAACCTTAACCTAACCTAACCCAACCTAACCTAACCCAACCTAACCTAACCTAACCTTAACCTAACCTAACCTAACCTAACCTAACCTAACTCTAACCTAACTCTAACCTAACCTCTAACCACCTATATCTTTGTGTGTATTAGAGTCTTAAGCATTCCAAATTGGTTTTTGTTGTAGCATTTGTTCAGTGTAATCGTTAGACAGTCATCCTGCGCCGCATTTAGGCCATTTCTAGTCTAGTTGTAATCAGTTATTTTTAGTTTCATAATTACGTAATTTTATTCCACTTGTAAAAATTTTCATGTCTTCGTTTTTCGTGCTGGATTTTGTAACCTTAACCTAACCTAACCTAACCTAACCTAACCACCTATATCTTTGTGTGTATTAGAGTCTTAAGCATTCCAAATTGGTTTTTGTTGTAGCATTTGTTCAGTGTAATCGTTAGACAGTCATCCCAGCCGCATTTAGCCATTTCTAGTCTAGTTGTAATCAGTTATTTTTAGTTTCCATAATTACGTAATTTTATTCCATTTGTAAAAATTTTCATGTCTTCGTTTTTCGTGCTGGATTTTGTAACTCCAACCTAACCTAACTCTAACCTAACCTCTAACCACCTATATCTTTGTGTATTAGAGTCTTAAGCATTCCAAATTGGTTTTTGTTGTAGCATTTGTTCAGTGTAATTGTTAGACAGTCATCCTGCGCCGCATTTAGCCATTTCTAGTCTAGTTGTAATCAGTTATTTTTAGTTTCATAATTACGTAATTTTATTCCACTTGTAAAACTTTTCATGTCTTCGTTTTTCGTGCTGATTTTGTAACCTAACCTAACCTAACCTAACCTAACCACCTATATCTTTGTGTATTAGAGTCTTAAGCATTCCAAATTGTTTTTGTTGTAGCATTTGTTCAGTGTAATGGTTAGACAGTCATCCTGCGCCGCATTTAGGCCATTTCTAGTCTAGTTGTAATCAGTTATTTTTAGTTTCATAATTACGTAATTTTATTCCACTTGTAAAAATTTTCATGTCTTCGTTTTTCGTGCTGATTTTGTAACCTAACCTAACCTAACCAAACCCTAACCACCTATATCTTTGTGTATTAGAGTCTTACGCATTCCAAATTGTTTTTTTGTTGTAGCATTTGTTCAGTGTAATTGTTAGACAGTCATCCTGCGCTGCATTTAGGCCATATTTCTAGTCTAGTTGTAATCAGTTATTTTTAGTTTCATAATTACGTAATTTTATTCCACTTGTAAAAATTTTCATGTCTTCGTTTTTCATGCTGATTTTGTAACCTAACCTAACTCAACCTAACCTAACTCTAACCTAACCACCTATATCTTTGTGCATTAGAGTCTTAAGCATTCCAAAATGGTTTTTTGTTGTAGCATTTGTTCAGTGTAATGTTAGACAGTCATCCTGCCGCATTTAGGCCATTTCTAGTCTAGTTGTAATCAGTTATTTTTAGTTTCCATAATTACGCAATTTTATTCCACTTGTAAAAATTTTCATGTCTTCGTTTTTCATGCTGATTTTGTAACCTAACCTAACCTTAACTCTAACCTAACCTAACCACCTATATCTTTGTGTATTAGAGTCTTAAGCATTCCAAATTGGTTTTTGTTGTAGTATTTGTTCAGTGTAATGGTTAGACAGTCATCCTGCGCCGCATTTAGGCCATATTTCTAGTCTAGTTGTAATCAGTTATTTTTAGTTTCATAATTACGTAATTTTATTCCATTTGTAAAAATTTTCATGTCTTCGTTTTTCGTGCTGATTTTGTAACCTAACCTAACCTAACCTAACCCCCTATATCTTTGTGTATTAGAATCTTAAGCATTCCAAATTGGTTTTTTGTTGTAGCATTTGTTCAGTGTAATCGTTAGACAGTCATCCTGGGCCGCATTTAGGCCATTTCTAGTCTAGTTGTAATCAAGTTATTTTTAGTTTCATAATTACGTAATTTTATTCCACTTGTAAAACTTTTCATGTCTTCGTTTTTCGTGCTGATTTTGTAACCTAACCTAACCTAACCTTAACCTAACCTAACCTAACCTAACCACCTATATCTTTGTGTATTAGAGTCTTAAGCATTCCAAAGTTGTTTTTTGTTGTAGCATTTGTTCAGTTTAATCGTTAGACAGTCATCCTGCGCCGCATTTAGGCCATTTCTAGTCTAGTTGTAATCAGTTATTTTAGTTTCATAATTACGTAATTTTATTCCATTTGTAAAAATTTTCATGTCTCGTTTTTCGTGCTGATTTTGTAACCTAACCTAACCTTAACCTAACCTAACCTAACCTAACCTTAACCTAACCACCTATATCTTTGTGTATTAGAGTCTTAAGCATTCCAAATTGTTTTTGTTGTAGCATTTGTTCAGTGTAATCGTTAGACAGTCATCCTGCGCCGCATTTAGCCATTTCTAGTCTAGTTGTAATCAGTTATTTTAGTTTCATAATTACGTACTTTATTCCACTTGTAAAAATTTTCATGTCTTCGTTTTTCATGCTGATTTTGTAACCTAACTCAACCTAACCTAACCTAACCTAACCACCTATATCTTTGTATTAGAGTCTTAAGCATTCCAAATTGGTTTTTGTTGTAGCATTTGTTCAGTGTAATCGTTAGACAGTCATCCTGCGCCGCATTTAGGCCATTTCTAGTCTAGTTGTAATCAGTTATTTTAGTTTCATAATTACGTAATTTTATTCCACTTGTAAAACTTTTCATGTCTTCTGTTTTTCGTGCTGATTTTGTAACCTAACCTAATCCCAACCTAACCTAATCCTAACCTAACCTAACCACCTATATCTTTGTATTAGAGTCTTAAGCATTCAAATTGGTTTTTGTTGTAGCATTTGTTCAGTGTAATCGTTAGACAGTCATCCTGCCGCATTTAGGCCATTTCTAGTCTTAGTTGTAATCAGTTATTTTTAGTTTCATAATTACGTAATTTTATTCCAATTTGTAAAAATTTTCATGTCTCGTTTTTTCGTGCTGATTTTGTAACCTAACCTTAACCTAACCTAACCTAACCACCTATATATCTTTGTGTGTATTAGAGTCTTACGCATTCCAAATTGGTTTTTGTTGTAGCATTTGTTCAGTGTAATCGTTAGACAGTCATCCTGCGCCGCATTTAGGCCATTTCTAGTCTAGTTGTAATCAGTTATTTTTAGTTTCCATAATTACGTAATTTTATTCCACTTGTAAAAATTTTCATGTCTTCGTTTTTCAAAGGATTTTGTAACCTAACCTAACCTAATCCCAACCTAACCTAACCTAATCCCAACCTAACCTAACCTAACCTAACCTAACCACCTATATCTTTGTGTATTAGAGTCTTAAGCATTCCAAATTGGTTTTTGTTGTAGCATTTGTTCAGTGTAATCGTTAGACAGTCATCCTGCGCCGCATTTAGGCTTATTTCTAGTCTAGTTGTAATCAGTTATTTTTAGTTTCCATAATTACGTAATTTTATTCCAATTTGTAAAAATTTTCATGTCTTTGTTTTTCGTGCTGATTTTGTAACCTAACCTAACCTAACCTAACCCTAACCACCTATATATCTTTGTGTATTAGAGTCTTAAGCATTCCAAATTGGTTTTTTGTTGTAGCATTTGTTCAGTGTAATCGTTAGACAGTCATCCTGCGCCGCATTTAGGCCATTTCTAGTCAAGTTGTAATCAGTTATTTTTAGTTTCATAATTACGTAATTTTATTCCACTTGTAAAAATTTTCATGTCTTCGTTTTTCATGCTGATTTTGTAACCTAACCTAACCTAACCTAACCTAACCTAACCTAACCCTAACCACCTATATCTTTGTATTAGAGTCTTAAGCATTCCAAATTGGTTTTTGTTGTAGCATTTGTTCAGTGTAATGTTAGACAGTCATCCTGCGCTGCATTTAGGCCATTTCTAGTCAAGTTGTAATCAGTTATTTTTAGTTTCATAATTACGTAATTTTATTCCACTTGTAAAACTTTTCATGTCTTCGTTTTTCGTGCTGATTTTGTAACCTAACCTAACCTAACCTAACCTAACCTAACCTAACCCTAACCACCTATATCTTTGTGTATTAGAGTCTTAAGCATTCCAAAATGGTTTTTTGTTGTAGCATTTGTTCAGTGTAATCGTTAGACAGTCATCCTGCGCCGCATTTAGGCCATTTCTAGTCAAGTTGTAATCAGTTATTTTTAGTTTCATAATTACGTAATTTTATTCCACTTGTAAAAATTTTCATGTCTTCGTTTTTCGTGCTGGATTTTGTAACCTAACTCAACCTAACCTAACCTAACCACCTATATCTTTGTGTATTAGAGTCTTAAGCATTCCAAATTGGTTTTTGTTGTAGCATTTGTTCAGTGTAATCGTTAGACAGTCATCCTGCGCCGCATTTAGGCCATTTCTAGTCTAGTTGTAATCAGTTATTTTTAGTTTCATAATTACGTAATTTTATTCCACTTGTAAAAATTTTCATGTCTTCGTTTTTCGTGCTGATTTTGTAACCTAACCTTAACCTAACCTAACCTAACCTAACCACCTATATCTTTGTATTAGAGTCTTACATTCCAAATTGGTTTTTGTTGTAGCATTTGTTCAGTGTAATCGTTAGACAGTCATCCTTGCGCCGCATTTAGGCCATTTCTAGTCTAGTTGTAATCAGTTATTTTTAGTTTCATAATTACGTAATTTTATTCCATTTGTAAAAATTTTCATGTCTTCGTTTTTCTTGCTGATTTTGTAACCTAACTCTAACCTTAACCTAACCACCTATATCTTTGTGTATTAGGAGTCTTAAGCATTCCAAATTGGTTTTTGTTGTAGCATTTGTTCAGTGTAATCGTTAGACAGTCATCCTGCGCCGCATTTAGCTATTTCTAGTCTAGTTGTAATCAGTTATTTATAGTTTCATAATTACGTAATTTTATTCCACTTGTAAAACTTTTCATGTCTTCGTTTTTCGTGCTGATTTTGTAACCTAACCTAACCTAACCTAACCTAACCTAACCACCTATATCTTTGTGTATTAGAGTCTTAAGCATTCCAAATTGGTTTTTGTTGTAGCACGGTTCAGTGTAATCGTTAGACAGTCATCCTTGCGCCGCATTTAGGCCATTTCTAGTCTAGTTGTAATCAGTTATTTTTAGTTTCATAATTACGTAATTTTATTCCACTTGTAAAAATTCTTTTCATGTCTTCGTTTTTCGTGCTGATTTTGTAACCTAACCTAACCTAACCTAACCTAACCACCTATATATCTTTGTGTATTAGGAGTCTTAAGCATTCCAAATTGGTTTTTGTTGTAGCATTTGTTCAGTGTAATCGTTAGACAGTCATCCTGTGCCGCATTTAGGCCATTTCTAGTCTAGTTGTAATCAGTTATTTTTAGTTTCATAATTACGTAATTTTATTCCACTTGTAAAATTTTCATGTCTTCGTTTTTCGTGCTGATTTTGTAACCTAACCTAACCTAACCTAACCTTAACCTAACCACCTATATCTTTATGTATTAGAGTCTTAAGCATTCCAAATTGTTTTTTGTTGTAGCATTTGTTCAGTGTAATCGTTAGACAGTCATCCTGCGCCGCATTTAGCCATTTCTAGTCTAGTTGTAATCAGTTATTTTTAGTTTCATAATTACGTAATTTTATTCCACTTGTAAAAATTCTTTTCATGTCTTCGTTTTTCGTGCTGATTTTGTAACTCAACCTAACCTAACCTAACCTAACCTCACCTAACCACCTATATCTTTGTGTATTAGAGTCTTAAGCATTCCAAATTGTTTTTTGTTGTAGCATTTGTTCAGTGTAATCGTTAGACAGTCATCCTTGCGCCGCATTTAGGCCATTTCTAGTCTTAGTTGTAATCAGTTATTTTTAGTTTCATAATTACGCAATTTTATTCCAATTTGTAAAAATTTTCATGTCTTTGTTTTTCGTGCTGATTTTGTAACCTAACCTAACCTAACCTAACCTAACCACCTATATATCTTTGTGTATTAGAGTCTTAAGCATTCCAAATTGGTTTTTGTTGTAGCATTTGTTCAGTGTAATCGTTAGACAGTCATCCTGCGCCGCATTTAGGCCATTTCTAGTCAAGTTGTAATCAGTTATTTTTAGTTTCATAATTACGTAATTTTATTCCACTTGTAAAAATTTTCATGTCTTCGTTTTTCTTGCTGATTTTGTAACCCAACCTAACCTAACCTTAACCTAACCTAACCACCTATATCTTTGTATTAGAGTCTTAAGCATTCCAAATTGGTTTTTGTTGTAGCATTTGTTCAGTGTAACTGTTAGACAGTCATCCTGCGCTGCATTTAGCCATTTCTAGTCAAGTTGTAATCAGTTATTTTTAGTTTCCATAATTACGTAATTTTATTCCACTTGTAAAACTTTTCATGTCTTCGTTTTTCAAAGGATTTTGTAACCTAACCTAACCTAACCTAACTAACCTAACCTAACCCTAACCACCTATATCTTTGTGTATTAGAGTCTTAAGCATTCCAAAATGGTTTTTTGTTGTAGCATTTGTTCAGTTTAATCGTTAGACAGTCATCCTGCGCCGCATTTAGGCCATTTCTAGTCTAGTTGTTATCAGTTATTTTTAGTTTCATAATTACGTAATTTTATTCCATTTGTAAAAATTTTCATGTCTTCGTTTTTCGTGCTGATTTTGTAACTTAACCTAACCTAACCTAACCACCTATATCTTTGTGTATTAGAGTCTTAAGCATTCCAAATTGGTTTTTTGTTGTAGCATTTGTTCAGTGTAATCGTTAGGACAGTCATCCCAGCCGCATTTAGGCCATTTCTAGTCTAGTTGTAATCAGTTATTTATAGTTTCATAATTACGTAATTTTATTCCACTTGTAAAAATTTTCATGTCTTCGTTTTTCGTGCTGATTTTGTAACCTTTTTTTTGTTATCGGGGAAATCTTCGAAAGATACCCCTGCCTCCTGGGGAGAGACAGGTTATGTGGTATTCCTAACCACTAAAACCCCCGGTGGTCATCCTCGGTGCATTTAGAGGGCTCCGGGATCTCCATAGGAACGCACCGGTGCCCCTCTGCACGGTGCCTGAGCACGTCCCTGGGAGGTCAGACCTCCCCTCGCACCCTCGTGCTACGGCAACTCGAGACCACTACGAGTTGCCGTCCTTCTGGTTTCAGCTTCGGGTGGTCAGAGCCCCACCCTGACCACCCGCGAACCCGAAATCCCCTTTAGTCACCTTGTACGACAGGCAGGGGTACCTTAGCCCTATTCTTATGCCCGGGACTAAAGGGCTGACGGCCGGAGCGGCTGCTGTTACCGCCCCGGTAAGCCGCGCTGCTCGAGCGGGATCGGCCCTCTCCCGATCACGCTCGGCGGTCTCCTTCTGTACCATGACGGCTTCACAGAAGGAGACCAGCGCCTTCCACGCGCCTTTATCCGCCAGCGCAGCCGCTACTGCGACTGGCGGAGAGAGATCTTGCCCGATCCTCTGGACCAGGATCCGTCGCTCGGACTCCCACGCAGGGCACTCGGCGAGCGTGTGCTGTGCGGAATCCCGGTCCCCGCCACAGTGGTGGCATTGCGTTGTCGATTCGTCTGGCTCCCAGCATCCAGGTACTCACCGAAACACCCGTGCCCGGTGAGTACCTGCGTCAGTCGGTAGGTGACGTGCGCCTTTCCCCGCTCGCAGCCAGGCTTCGAAGCTCGGCAAGAGCGTTGATCGTGCGCTGGCGGGTGAGAAACGAGGCTCATGGAGCCTCGCGCCACACTCGTAGCGCCCTTCTGCGCTCCTGCCTTCGCACCTCGCCCGCATCCAGGGGCTCGGCTTCCTCTGGGAAGACGAAGGCGGGCATACACCCGCGCATCCATCTCCGCCAAGATGTCCAAAGGTGGAAACCGAGCTGGGGACAGTGGCCGCCTGAAAGATATCGTACGATATCCTCGTGCGATCCTGATGGCCATCCTTCGCTGCAGGCTATTGAGCTTAGCTTCAAAGCGACGGACGCCCGTGAGTCGATGTGACCATACGGGCGCCCCATAGAGGGCCATCGATCGCACGACGCCCGCGTAGAGGCGGCGGACTCCTTCCTGGGGCCCCGAGATTGGGTAGCAGCTGGTGCATGGCACCCACTACCCTCTCGATCTTGGGGACCAGGCGGTCGAAGTGCTCCTCGAAGCCCCAGCGACCGTCCAGGATGAGACCGAGATATTTCATCACCGGTCCCACCCGGACTTGCACGTCACCAACGCGAACCGACAAGCTGGGTGGTTCCTCTGGGGAGTTTGTGGAACCAAAGCGCCTCGGTCTTATGAGGCGCTATCCGGAGACCCAGCTCGTGGATTTTATCCACGACGCATGCCACCCCAAGCTCAGCAAGCCGGATGGTGCTTTCGAAGCTGTCCCCGTCGGCCAGTACCAGAGTGTCATCTGCATAGCAGACGACACTAACACCGACGGGGAGATCAACCCGCAGGACCGCGTCGTACGCGAGGTTCCACACCAGGACCCAACACGGATCCTTGTGGAACCCCACAGTTCACCTCCCTCAGGTGGACAGACGTCCCGACCCACGTACCGGATGCACCTGTCGTGCAAGTACGCCCCAGCGATGCGCAGCAGGTAGGAGGCACGCGATGGTATGCCAGAGCCTCCCTAATGGTTACCCAGGGCAGCGAATTAAAGGCATTGATTGATTTTGTAACCTAACCTAACCTAACCTGTCCCACCTTTTTTTACATGGGGAAATGCCTACGCATACCCACTGCGGGGGCAGGGTGGGCTATGTCGGACTCGCACCGACTAAAACCCCATGGTGGTCGCCACCAACGCTCGCGAGGGGTCGCGGGATCTCCGTAAGGAACGCAACCGCAACCCCTGCGCTTCGCTGGGATAGTTCGTCCTGGGGTGTGCGAGAAGATCGCACCCCAGAACCCTCGCGGAACTATCACGACGACACGGTACCACGTCGTGCCGTCGTCCTCCTCCGGGTCGCTATTACTGACGGTCGGAGCCCCCACTCCGATCGTCAGCGACCCGTAGGCCCTGTTTACGGTAGGGGATCACCGGGAGGGCCGTGACGAGGCGCGCGAGCGCCGCGTCGGCCCCGTCTCCGAGCAGGATCGGTCCTCTCTATCCTGCTCGGCAGCCTCCTTTCGACCATTACGGTCTCGCAGAAGGAGGCTACGGCCCTCCACGCCGGTTCCCCGCTCAGCATCGCCGACGACTGCTGGCAGGGACAATTCCGTCTGATGTGCCTCGACCAAGACCCGCCGCTTCGTCTTCCCACGCCGGGCAAGCCGCGAGCGTGTGCGATGCGGAGTCTCGGTCGTTGCCGCCACAGTGGAAGCAATTCGCCGTCGCCTGCGATCGATTTTACGCAGGTAATCACCGAAGCATCCATGCCCGGTGATCACCTGCGTAAGTCTGTAGGTGAGTCTTCCTCCTCGTCGCTGCATCCAGGCTTCGAAGACCGGCAGGAATGCTTCGACGACGCGTTTGCGCGCATACCGCTCCTCACCGAGCCGTGCGCGCCACGTCGCGAACGCGATACGTCGTTCCTGCCGTTTCACCGCCTCGAGCGCCTCTTCTGGCTCGCCACCACCGCTCTGGCGTAGGACGCGAATCCGGTGATACACCCTCGCGTCCATGTCCGCCAGTATATCCAGAGGTGGAAAGCGAGCCAGGATTGTCGCCGCCTCAAACGATACCGTCCGGTATCTCACGACCCGTATGGCTATCCACGCTGGACGCTGTAGATCTTCGTCCCACAGCGTCGGATGGCCAGCCTCTTCGCCCAGACGGGCGCCCCGTACAGGCTACGGATCGTACGACCCCGGCATAGAGGCGGCGAACTTCTCCCTCGGTCCCCGAGATTGGGCAGCAGTCTGTGCATAGCACCCGCTACCCTCTCGATCCGGGGGACCAGGCGCTCGAAGTGCTCTTCGAAGCCCCAGCGACTGTCCAGAGTGAGGCCCAGGTACTTCATGTACCGCCCCACTCTGACTTCAGACCCACCTACTCGGACGCACGAGTCGGGTGGTTCCCTGCTGCGCGGCAGCTTGTGGAACCATAGCGCCTCGGTCTTGTGAGGCGCTACCTCAAGTCCCAACTCGTGGACTTTGGCGACAACGATTTCCGCCCCAAGCTCGGCGAGCTCCTTGGTCCTCTCGAAGGAGTCCCCGCTGGCGACCACCAACGTGTCGTCGGCGTAACAGACGACATTAACGCCAGCGGGGAGCTCGACTCGCAGAACAGAGTCGTAGGCGAGATTCCACAGTAACGGGCCCAAAACCGACCCCTGTGGAACCCCACACCGGACTTCCTCCGGATCCTCGTACCGTCTCGGTCCACGTACAAGATGTACCTGTCGCGCAAGTAGTCCGCGATCACGCCAGGTGTAGGGGGAACACCATGGTGTCCCCCCCTTATCGCGTCCCAGGGCAGGGAGTTAAAGGCGTTGACGATATCGATGCTTATCGCCAACGCCACGCCGCCCCGGGACACAGCCTGCTCCGACAGGGAGCGGACGCGCATCACTGCGTCGATGGTGGAACGCTCCCGTCGGAAACCGAACTGGTTTTCGGCGAGATCGGGACCGACACGCGACAGATGCCCGTTGAGACGGGCGGCAAGAATTCTCTCGAATAACTTGCCAGCCTCGTCCAACAAGCATATGGGACGGTACGCAGAGGGAGAATCTGTGACTCTGTCTGCCTTCTTCAAGAGGACCATTCGGGCCTCCTTCCAGGCCCTAGGGAACGAGGAGTTACGGAGGCAGCTGGTGAACAGCTGCCTCAGCCTGTTCCCGAGGGTAGCCAGACTCAACACCCAGACCCGGCCGGGAATTCCGTCAGGTCCCGGCGCGGTGTTCCGGCCTCTCAAGCGGCCCACGGCTCGGTCCAGCTCCTGTGCGGTCACCCCATCTCGTCTCTCCACTCGCACGAAAAATGGGGTAGACTGAGGGATGGACTGGCCCTCCGGAAAGAGCGAGCTAATCACTCTTCCCAAGAGGCCGGATCGAGAGTTTCCGTCACCGGGGGCATCCAAGGACGGAGCTTTCCTAGCACCATCCTGTACAGACGCCCCCACGGATCCTCGTTGAGTCCCTCCAGGAGCTCTCTCCAGGACCGAGACCTGGCGTTGCAGATAGCTGCCTGCAACGCCTTCGTGGCCGCTCGATACACCTCGTAGAGTCTGGCTATCTCCTCACTGGAGCTCGCCTTCGCCTCCTTCGGGCTCTGGTGTACTGGCGGCGGCTCCGCAAGCAGATCGCCTGCAGCTCCGCGATCTCTGCCGACCACCAGTACACCGCCCCGCGCTTGGGGCAACCGGTCCGGGGCATCGACGCGTCACAAATACGCGTCATCGTGTCCCGAAACCAGTTCGCTTCCACTTCCGGATCGGACGGAACCTCGGCGCTTTCTGGCCATATTGCAACGTTGGCGGCGGCCCCGAGCAAGTCTCGGTCTAGCCGCTTGAGACACCAACGTCGCGTGTGACTGCCTTCTCGGCGGCTGGAAGCATAGTCGGGACGGCGGATTACAAGATCGAAATAATGTGGCGGTTGTCGGATAATGTGACCACCTCCTCTGCAACCCGCCAACCCGACAACATGCGCATCGCAGCGGGAGTCGCCCATGTAAGATCCACGACCGACTTTGCCACCGCATCGCACAGCATGGGACCCCCGATTTGCCAGTCGGAGGTCCAATCCAGCCGCCCATTCCATCATCGTCTCTCCTTCGGACTGTCGCTAGATTCCCCACGCCCTGGAGTGGGCGTTGAAGTCTCCCAGGACACCGACGGACGAGGGAGGCACCTGCGAACGCAGAGTGCCACCTCGTCCAGGTACACCTCGTAGTCGGCGAGGGACCCTCGCGGGAGAGACGTAGCAGCCAACTATGGCCAGGGTGCCCCATTGCACTGCAACGAAGCCCTGACCCCTTCCCAATAGGGAGCAGGGTGGGACACCTCACCACCCCCAGTAGATCGCCACGGACCCCAGCTCATCGCCGAACCAGCGAGGGTGGTTCGGCACGGCATAGGGCTCCGCCACTACTGCCAGAGCAACCCCCCACTCCGCAACGGTCTGCATAAATAACTGCTGTGCATTGCGGCAGTGGTTCAGGTTGCTCTGAAGGACCTTGAGGGGTGCGAAGAGGTCTACGCGACCTCCATTCCCGAGCTGGTGCTCGGGGTTGCGGCTGGTGCCACCGGAACTGCCACGCTTGTGGAGGCAGGAGGACTCTCCTTGTCCTTCCTACCTCTCTTCTGTGGTGGGGCGCACCTCTTACCAAGACGATGGTTTGAGGGACGCCCCAGGTCCGAGCACAGCGGACACTTGAGTGCAGGCGCTCTGCACTCTTTGGCCCTGTGCCCGGTCTCTCCACACGCGTAGCAGCGCGCGCTCCGGTTCACCTGGTTGGGGCACCTGCTGCCAACGTGCCCTCTTTCCAGGCACCGGAAGCAGTGCATGGGTCTGGGATCCAATAGCTGCACCCGAGCAGCACCCCAGCCCACGCTCACGCGCCCTGCGGCCACCAACTTGCGCACCGCCGTAGCGGGGCACCGCACCCAGCATGTGCCCATACGCGTTGGTGTTCGGTGGACCTCCCCAACCTTTACGGTGTCCACCGAACACCCTCCCGCCTCGGCCACCGCTGCCGCGACCTCGCCCGGGCTGACGGCATCGTCGAGGTTCGCCGTACGTCGCCCGATTTGATCGGACGACCAATGACTACGGTCAAGTCTGAGAGGGCCTCGCGCATTTTTGCTGCCAGCCGATCCGCCGCCGGGCTACATTCGGCACCAGAGATCTCCACAGGGAGACCTCCAGTCACTGCCCGTTTTGGCGGACCGTCTCAATGCCTAGGTCCGCCAGGGTGACCTGATTTCTGGCTACCTCCATCACCTTAGCATAAGTGATGGAGGAGCCAGTCGGCACGGTTACCGTTACGGCAGCCGTAGACGGGGTACGTATGGGCCTTCCTACTTTTTAGCGCTCTTCGGGGCGCCTTGGGTGTTAGTCGGCGCCCGGGGCAACTTTTGTCGGCCTTTGGGTTTTGGTGTTTGGCCCTCCGCGCTACCTGTGCCCAGGTGTTTTCGGCACTTCCAACGACCTTAAGGGCCTTGGTGCCGGTACTGGGGAAGATCTGCCACCGGTGTAGGGGCAGACTTTCCTTAGCCCTCTTTTTGGCCTTCCGCGAGTGCGACGATCCTAATTGCTCCAACTGCGGGGTTGGTGCCTGTACTGCACTTGCGGAAGGCTGTCCTTTCTGTACCCCCAATGGCGGGCGAATCACCCTGTCTGGGAAGATTTTCTTCTCAAAGGCAGCCAACCTAGCCTCTACGAGAGCCTCCCAGCGCTCAATGAAAGGCCCCATCCGCGCTCCCTGACTTTGGAGCGCTTGGGGCCTGCTGAGGAGGAGGCATGGCTGCCTGAGTATCCCCACGATTTCGGAGGGCGCTGAGCTCCTCCGATAGCCTACCCACCTTCGTCGAGAGCTCGGTTAACTGCGAGCGCAACTCCGCGTTCTCGCGCTCGAGCTTCTCGACATTGGGGGGCTGGGAGACCCTCCGCGCCAACTCCAAGGCGGCCGCCTCGACCATCCTCGTCGCCACCCGCAGGCTATGGACAAATGTGCCCTTAAGGTTGCCGGACGGTCGGCAACCTTGTCCACCGCTAGCAACGAGGAACGGATGCAAACACCCAGATCCGTCACTGACTTGCCTTCCATATCCCGCTCAAGATCTTCGGGATTAGGAAGGCCAGCCTTAGCCCTCGTCTTTGACTGAGCCACCGACGGATCCCAGATGCCGTCATCGTCCTCGGTGACCTCCGATGCCGTGCCTGCGGCTACGACAGCTTGGAACTTGTCGGCCGTCATTGTCACAGGCTTGGCTCTCCTCTTCCTCGTTGTCCTTGCGGACACGTCAGATGTCGCGGATCTGAGCGACGCATCTGACCTTCCGCCGTCGCTTTCCGCACCCAAACTAGCAGGCGTGCTCGGGCGAATAAACCGCCCACGCCTGTCCCGCGCCGGGACCACTGGTCCCCCCGACACGGCTCCTCCCTCGTTTTGGTCCCCTGATGGTAAGGGACCGGCGGTAGATGCTTCTGCATCACCGCGCAGCAGTGGGTTGCCCCCAGATACGACGGCCGCCCGTTAGGCCCGGGGGTGGACTCTCCGGCATTGCCGGTACCACCCTGGGGTAGTTTTTTATTTCCAACTGCTTTCATTTTTTTCCTTTTAAAGGGTATGGTCCCTGCCCTCAGCTAACGGCTGGACTCCCACCAGCCATTCATCCCATCGGCACTGGAGACCTTAGGATTGGGGTTATTTTTTAGAGAGGTTATCTTCCTCGTGGCTCCATGGCGCATACGTCCATAGCGCCCCCGGGCCCTACTGGGCTTACGGGTTGTCCGGTGTCGGCTTTCGCCGAAGTGCGCCTGGCACAGCACTGCACGCGTTGCCTCCCCCTGTTCCTTCACACAAGTGAAGGGTACTGGGAGCAACCTCGAGCCTACAAGAGGCCCGCCTCGTCGGGCACAGGGCCACATAGCCGTTTCTCGGTCCCGTAAGGGACTGAGGGTACGCCCCGAACTCCAGCCAGTTTTGGTCCGCGCCGGTTTCCCGGTACCGCCCATATCTGGGCAGCGATCCCCTATCCGCCACCTGGGGACGCGCCCGATAGAAGGTCTGGCAACTCCCACGGAACCTAACCTAACCTAACCTTAACCTAACCTAATCCCTAACCACCTATATCTTTGTGTATTAGAGTCTTAAGCATTCCAAATTGGTTTTTTGTTGTAGCATTTGTTCAGTGTAATCGTTAGACAGTCATCCTGCGCCGCATTTAGGCCATTTCTAGTCTAGTTTTAATCAGTTATTTTTAGTTTCATAATTACGTAATTTTATTCCACTTGTAAAAAAATTTATGTCTTCGTTTTTCGTGCTGATTTTGTAACCTAATCAAACCTAACCTAACCTAACCTAACCTAACCCTAACCACCTATATCTTTGTGTATTAGAGTCTTAAGCATTCCAAATTGGTTTTTTGTTGTAGCATTTGTTCAGTGTAATCGTTAGACAGTCATCCTGCGTCGCATTTAGGCCATTTCTAGTCTAGTTGTAATCAGTTATTTTTAGTTTCCATAATTACGTTATTTTATTCCACTTGTAAAAATTTTCATGTCTTCGTTTTTCATGCTGATTTTGTAACCTAACCTAACCTAACCTAACCTAACCTAACTACCTATATCTTTGTGTATTAGAGTCTTAAGCATTCCAAATTGGTTTTTGTTGTAGCATTTGTTCAGTGTAATCGTTAGACAGTCATCCTGCGCTGCATTTAGGCCATTTCTAGTCTAGTTGTAATCAGTTATTTTTAGTTTCCATAATTACGTAATTTTATTCCATTTGTAAAAATTTTCATGTCTTCGTTTTTCGTGTGCTGGATTTTGTAACTCAACCTAACCTAACCTTAACTCTAACTCTAACCTAACCCTCTAACCACCTATATCTTTGTGTATTAGAGTCTTAAGCATTCCAAATTGGTTTTTGTTGTAGCATTTGTTCAGTGTAACTGTGCTAGACAGTCATCCTAAGTGCCGCATTTAGGCCATATCTAGTCTAGTTGTAATCAGTTATTTTTAGTTTCATAATTACGTAATTTTATTCCACTTGTAAAAATTTTCATGTCTTCGTTTTTCTTGCTGATTTTGTAACCTAACCTAACCTAACCTAACCTAACCCTAACCACCTATATCTTTGTGTATTAGAGTCTTAAGCATTCCAAAATGGTTTTTTGTTGTAGCATTTGTTCAGTTTAATCGTTAGACAGTCATCCTGCGCCGCATTTAGGCCATTTCCAGTCTAGTTGTAATCAGTTATTTATAGTTTCATAATTACGTAATTTTATTCCACTTGGAAAAAATTTCATGTCTTCGTTTTTCGTGCTGATTTTGTAACCTATCCTAACCTAACCTAACCTAACCTAACCTAACCTAACCCTAACCACCTATATCTTTGTGTATTAGAGTCTTAAGCATTCCAAATTGGTTTTTTGTTGTAGCATTTGTTCAGTGTAATGGTTAGACAGTCATCCTGCGCCGCATTTAGGCCATTTCTAGTCTAGTTGTAATCAGTTATTTTTAGTTTCATAATTACGTAATTTTATTCCAATTTGTAAAAATTTTCATGTCTTCGTTTTTCGTGCTGATTTTGTAACCTAATCCTAACCTAACCTAACCTAACCTAACTCTAACCTAACCTAACCTAACCACCTATATCTTTGTGTATTAGAGTCGTAAGCATTCCAAATTGGTTTTTGTAGTAGCATTTGTTCAGTGTAATCGTTAGACAGTCATCCTAAGTGCCGCATTTAGGCCATTTCTAGTCTAGTTGTAATCAGTTATTTTAGTTTCATAATTACGCAATTTTATTCCACTTGTAAAAATTTTCATGTCTTCGTTTTTCATGCTGATTTTGTAACCTAACCTTAACTCTAACCTAACCTAACCTAACCACCTATATCTTGTGTATTAGGAGTCTTAAGCATTCCAAATTGGTTTTTGTTGTAGCATTTGTTCAGTGTAATCGTTAGACAGTCATCCTGCGCTTCTACTTTAGCCATTTCTAGTCTAGTTGTAATCAGTTATTTTAGTTTCCATAATTACGTAATTTTATTCCATTTGTAAAAATTTTCATGTTCGTTTTTCGTGCTGGATTTTGTAACCTTAACCTAACCTAACTCTAACCTAACCACCTATATCTTGTGTATTAGAGTCTTAAGCATTCCAAATTGGTTTTTGTTGTAGCATTTGTTCAGTTTAATCGTTAGACAGTCATCCCAGCCGCATTTAGCCATTTCTAGTCTAGTTGTAATCAGTTATTTTAGTTTCATAATTACGTTATTTTATTCCACTTGTAAAAATTTTCATGTCTGTTTTTCATGCTGATTTTGTAACCTAACTCTAACTCTAACCTAACCTAACCTAACCACCTATATCTTTGTGTATTAGAGTCTTAAGCATTCCAAATTGGTTTTTGTTGTAGCATTTGTTCAGTGTAACTGTTAGACAGTCATCCTGCGCCGCATTTAGCTATTTCTAGTCAAGTTGTAATCAGTTATTTTAGTTTCCATAATTACGTAATTTTATTCCACTTGGAAAAAATTTTCATGTCTTCGTTTTTCATGCTGATTTTGTAACCTAACCCAACCTAACCTAACCTAACCTAACCACCTATATCTTTGTGTATTAGAGTCTTAAGCATTCCAAATTGGTTTTTGTTGTAGTATTTGTTCAGTGTAATGGTTAGACAGTCATCCTGCGCTGCATTTAGGCCATTTCTAGTCTAGTTGTAATCAGTTATTTTGTCACACTGCAATTTTTATTCCACTTGTAAAAATTTTCATGTCTTCGTTTTTCGTGCTGATTTTGTAACTCCAACCTAACCTAACTCTAACCTAACCTAATCCTAACCTAACCTAACTAACCTAACCTAACCACCTATCTTTTGTGTATTAGAGTCGTAAGCATTCCAAATTGGTTTTTGTTATAGCATTTGTTCAGTGTAATCGTTAGACAGTCATCCTGCGCCGCATTTAGCCATTTCTAGTCTAGTTGTAATCAGTTATTTTAGTTTCATAATTACGTAATTTTATTCCAATTTGTAAAAATTTTCATGTCTTCGTTTTTCATGCTGATTTTGTAACCTAACCCAACCTAACCTAACCTAACCCTAACCACCTATCTTTTGTGTATTAGAGTCTTAAGCATTCCAAATTGGTTTTTGTTGTAGCATTTGTTCAGTGTAACGTTAGACAGTCATCCTGCGCCGCAGTTAGGCCATTTCTAGTCAAGTTGTAATCAGTTATTTTAGTTTCCATAATTACGTAATTTTATTCCACTTGTAAAAATTTTCATGTCTTCGTTTTTCATGCTGATTTTGTAACCCAACCTAACCTAACCTAACTCTAACCTAACCACCTATATCTTTGTGTATTAGAGTCTTAAGCATTCCAAATTGGTTTTTGTTATAGCATTTGTTCATGTAATCGTTAGACAGTCATCCTGCGCCGCATTTAGCCATTTCAGTCTAGTTGTAATCAGTTATTTTAGTTTCATAATTACGCAATTTTATTCCACTTGTAAAAATTTTCATGTCTTCGTTTTTCATGCTGATTTTGTAACCTAACCTTTTTTTTTTTTTACATGGGGAAATGCCTACGCATACCCACTCCCCTGCGGGGACAAGGATGGGTTATGTCGGACTCGCACCGACTAAAACCCCATGGTGTTCCACCTTCGTCGCGTATGGCGGGGCCAGGAACGCTTTCGCACACCTCCGCGACCCGCCTGCGCTGGCCGGCAAGCCGGCCCTCCTTTGGTGGGAGGACATCCCCTCCACCCCTTCTTTCTGCAAGGCGCGCCGGAACACGGACGCGCCTTCCATCCTCGGCTCTCTGTAGGTGGGAAACGGATCTCCCCGAGTCCGCCTCCCAGAGGCCATGGGGCCAGGAAAGCACTGGGAGCCAACCCAGCCCCTGCGGCGGATCTGGTCTGCGGCTCCACCGCCGACCGATGTTCGGCCGCGGAGGACAGGGAGAGCGGCAACGAAACACCGACACTCCTCTTCCCCGCGGCCCCACCACAGCCGCATCATGCGGGGTGACTCAAGAGTCGCGGAGGATAGGAGAGCGGCAACGCAACACCGACACTCCTCTCCTCCGCGACTCCGCCTCGGCTACTGAGGGCGGGAAGGCGGCCTCGCTCCGCCACTTCCGCCCCCAGCAGTCCATGGTCGACACGCTCTGAGGCGGCTGCCATGAGCCCACCCGGGAGCGGCCTCGGCCGGCTCCTCAGAGCGCCTTAGGCCGGCCATTTGGGTTCCTCTTAGCTTCACCGTGGGTGACTAAGCCACGGTTACTAAGCCCCCTGCCATGACAAAGGAGAACCCTTCGGGGGGTTTGTAACCTAACCTAACTCTAACCTAACCTAACCCTAACCACCTATATCTTTGTGTATTAGAGTCTTAAGCATTCCAAATTGGTTTTTGTTGTAGCATTTGTTCAGTGTAATCGTTAGACAGTCATCCTGCGCCGCATTTAGCCATATTTCTAGTCTAGTTGTAATCAGTTATTTTTAGTTTCATAATTACGTAATTTTATTCCACTTGTAAAAATTTTCATGTCTTGCTTTTTCATGCTGATTTTGTAACCTAAACTAACCTAACCTAACCTAACCCTAACCACCTATATCTTTGTATTAGAGTCTTAAGCATTCCAAAATTATTTTTGTTGTAGCATTTGTTCAGTGTAATCGTTAGACAGTCATCCTGCGCCGCATTTAGGCCATTTCAGTCTAGTTGTAATCAGTTATTTTTAGTTTCATACTACGTAATTTTATTCCACTTGTAAAAATTTTCATGTCTTCGTTTCTTTTTCATGCTGATTTTGTAACCTAACCTAATCCTAACCTAACCCAACCTAACCACCTATATCTTTGTGTATTAGAGTCTTAAGCATTCCAAATTGGTTTTTGTTGTAGCATTTGTTCAGTGTAATCGTTAGACAGTCATCCTGCCGCATTTAGGCCATTTCTTGTCTAGTTTTAATCAGTTATTTTTAGTTTCATAATTACGTAATTTTATTCCACTTGTAAAAATTTTCTATGTCTTTGTTTTTTCGTGCTGATTTTGTAATCCCAACTCTAACTCTAACCTAACTCTAACTCTAACCTAACTAACCTAACCTAACCACCTATATTCCTTTGTGTATTAGAGTCTAAGCATTCCAAATTGGTTTTTTGTTGTAGCATTTGTTCAGTGTAATCGTTAGACAGTCATCCTGCGCCGCATTTAGGCCATTTCTAGTCTAGTTGTAATCAGTTATTTTTAGTTTCATAATTACGTAATTTTATTCCACTTGTAAAAATTTTCATGTCTTCGTTTTTCGTGCTGATTTTGTAACCTAACCTAACTTAACCTAACCTAACCCTAACCACCTATATCTTTGTGTATTAGAGTCTTAAGCATTCCAAATTGGTTTTTTGTTGTAGCATTTGTTCAGTGTAATGTTAGACAGTCATCCTGCGCCGCATTTAGGCCATTTCTAGTCTAGTTGTAATCAGTTATTTTTAGTTTCATAATTACGTACTCTATTCCACTTGTAAAAATTTTCATGTCTTCGTTTTTCATGCTGATTTTGTAACCTAACCTAACCTAACCTAACCTAACCCTAACCACCTATATCTTTGTGTATTAGAGTCTTAAGCATTCCAAATTGGTTTTTTGTTGTAGCATTTGTTCAGTGTAATGGTTAGACAGTCATCCTGCGCCGCATTTAGGCCATTTCTAGTCTAGTTGTAATCAGTTATTTTTAGTTTCATAATTACGTAATTTTATTCCACTTGTAAAAATTTTCATGTCTTCGTTTTTCGTGCTGATTTTGTAACCTAACCTAACCTAACCTAACCTAACCACCTATATCTTTGTGTATTAGAGTCTTGCCATTCCAAATTGGTTTTTGTTGTAGCATTTGTTCAGTGTAACTGTTAGATTGTGTCATCCTAAGTGCCGCATTTAGGCCATTTCTAGTCTAGTTGTAATCAGTTATTTTTAGTTTCATAATTACGCAATTTTATTCCACTTGTAAAACTTTTCATGTCTTCGTTTTTCGTGCTGATTTTGTAACCTAACTCTAACTCTAACTCTAACCTAACCTAACCACCTATATCTTTGTGTGTATTAGAGTCTTGCCATTCCAAATTGGTTTTTGTTGTAGCATTTGTTCAGTGTAATCGTTAGACAGTCATCCTGCCGCATTTAGGCCATTTCAGTCTAGTTGTAATCAGTTATTTTTAGTTTCATAATTACGTAATTTTATTCCACTTGTAAAACTTTTCATGTCTCGTTTTTCGTGCTGATTTTGTAACCTAACCTAACCTAACCTAACTCTAACCTAACCTAACCTAACCTAACCACCTATATCTTTGTGTATTAGAGTCTTAAGCATTCCAAATATTAGAGTCTTAAGCATTCCAAATTGGTTTTTGTTGTAGCATTTGTTCAGTGTAATGTTAGACAGTCATCCTGCGCCGCATTTAGGCCATATTTCTAGTCTAGTTGTAATCAGTTATTTTTAGTTTCCATAATTACGTAATTTTATTCCACTTGTAAAACTTTTCATTTCTTCGTTTTTCGTGCTGATTTTGTAACCCAACCTAACCTAACCTAACATAACCTAACCTAACCTAACCACCTATATCTTTGTGTATTAGAGTCTTAAGCATTCCAAATTGGTTTTTGTTGTAGCATTTGTTCAGTGTAATCGTTAGACAGTCATCCTGCGCCGCATTTAGCCATTTCTAGTCTAGTTGTAATCAGTTATTTTAGTTTCATAATTACGTAATTTTATTCCACTTGTAAAACTTTTCATTTCTTCTGTTTTTCGTGCTGATTTTGTAACTCAACCTAACCTAACCTTAACTCTAACCTTAACTCTAACCTAACCTAACCACCTATATCTTTGTGTGTATTAGAGTCTTAAGCATTCCAAATTGGTTTTTGTTGTAGCATTTGTTCAGTGTAATGGTTAGACAGTCAACCTGCTCCGCATTTAGGCCATTTCTAGTCTAGTTGTAATCAGTTATTTTAGTTTCATAATTACGTAATTTTATTCCAATTTGTAAAAATTTTCATGTCTTCTGTTTTTCGTGCTGATTTTGTAACCCAACCTAACCTTAACCTAACCTAACCTAATCCTAACCTAACCTAACCACCTATATCTTTGTGTATTAGAGTCTTAAGCATCTAAATTGGTTTTTGTTGTAGCATTTGTTCAGTGTAATGGTTAGACAGTCAACCTGCTCCGCATTTAGGCCATTTCTAGTCTAGTTGTAATCAGTTATTTTAGTTTCATAATTACGTAATTTTATTCCACTTGTAAAACTTTTCATGTCTTGCTTTTCGTGCTGATTTTGTAACCTAACCTAACTCTAACCTAACCTAACTCTAACTCTAACCTAACCTAACCACCTATATCTTTGTGTATTAGAGTCTTAAGCATTCCAAATTGGTTTTTGTTGTAGCATTTGTTCAGTGTAATGTTAGACAGTCATCCTGCGCCGCATTTAGGCCATATTTCTAGTCTAGTTGTAATCAGTTATTTTTAGTTTCATAATTACGTAATTTTATTCCACTTGTAAAAATTTTCATGTCTCGTTTTTCGTGCTGATTTTGTAACCTAACCTAACCTAACTCTAACCTAACCTAACCTCTAACCACCTATATCTTTGTGTATTAGAGTCTTAAGCATTCCAAATTGGTTTTTGTTGTAGCATTTGTTCAGTGTAATCGTTAGACAGTCATCCTGCGCCGCATTTAGGCCATTTCAGTCTAGTTGTAACTGAAGTTATTTTTAGTTTCATAATTACGTAATTTTATTCCACTTGTAAAACTTTTCATGTCTTCGTTTTTCGTGCTGATTTTGTAACCTAACCTAACTCTAACCTAACTCTAACTCTAACTCTAACTCTAACCTAACCACCTATATCTTTGTGTATTAGAGTCTTAAGCATTCCAAATTGGTTTTTGTTGTAGCATTTGTTCAGTGTAATCGTTAGACAGTCATCCTGCGCCGCATTTAGGCCATATTTCTAGTCTAGTTGTAATCAGTTATTTTTAGTTTCATAATTACGTAATTTTATTCCACTTGTAAAAATTTTCTGCCTTCGTTTTTCGTGCTGATTTTGTAACCTAACCTAACCTAACTCTAACCTAACCTAACCTAACCACCTATATCTTTGTGTGTATTAGAGTCTTAAGCATTCCAAATTGGTTTTTGTTGTAGCATTTGTTCAGTGTAATCGTTAGACAGTCATCCTGCGCCGCATTTAGCCATTTCTAGTCTATTTGTAATCAGTTATTTTTAGTTTCATAATTACGTAATTTTATTCCACTTGTAAAACTTTTCATTTCTTCTGTTTTTCAGTTGATTTTGTAACCCAACCTAATCCCAACTCTAACTCTAATCCTAACCTAACCTAACCTAACCACCTATATCTTTGTGTATTAGAGTCTTAAGCATTCCAAATTGGTTTTTGTTGTAGCATTTGTTCAGTGTAATCGTTAGACAGTCATCCTGCGCCGCATTTAGCCATTTCTAGTCTTAGTTGTAATCAGTTATTTTTAGTTTCATAATTACGTACTCTTATTCCAATTTGTAAAAATTTTCATGTTCGTTTTTCGTGCTGATTTTGTAACCCAACCTTAACCTAACCTAACCTAACCTAACCTAACCTAACCACCTATATCTTTGTGTATTAGAGTCTTAAGCATTCCAAATTGGTTTTTGTTGTAGCATTTGTTCAGTGTAATCGTTAGACAGTCATCCTGCGCCGCATTTAGCCATTTCTAGTCTAGTTGTAATCAGTCAGTTATTTTTAGTTTCATAATTACGCATTCTTGTCTTAATTCTGTAAAAATTTTCATGTCTTCGTTTTTCATGCTGATTTTGTAACCTAACCTAACCTAACCTAACCTAACCTAACCTAACCCTCACAACCTTTATCATAGTGTATTAGATTCTTAAGCATTCAAAAGTGGTTTTTTGTTGTAGCATTTGTTCAGTGTAATCGTTAGACAGTCATCCTGCGCCGCATTTAGGCCATTTCTAGTCTAGTTGTAATCAGTTATTTTTAGTTTCATAATTACGTAATTTTATTCCATTTGTAAAAATTTTCATGTCTCGTTTTTCGTGCTGATTTTGTAACCTAACCTAACCTTTTTTTTTGTTATCGGGGGAAATTCTTCGAAAGATACCCTGTCTCCTGGGGAGAGACAGGTTATGTGGCATTTCTAACCACTAAAACCCCCGGTGGCCATCCTCAGTGCATTGGGAGGGGCTCCGCATGAACGCACCGGTGCCCTCAGCACAGTGCCTTAGCTCGTCTCACGGGGAGGCCGCGCCTCCCTCGCACCTCCTCCTCCCCACCCTCACTTTGGGTTGCCGTCCTTCCCGGGTTCGCGCTTGCCTGGGCGGTCCGGAGCCCCATCCTGAGCGCCCGCGAACCCGCAGTCCCTTTTAGTCGCCTTGTACGACAGGCAGGGGATACCTTAGCCCTGGCCTGCGCCCGAGCTTAACTATTCTATGCCCGAGCTAAAACCTAACCTAACCTAACCTAACCTAACCTAACCTAACCCAACCTAACCTAACCTTTTTTTACATGGGGAAATGCCTACGCATACCCACCCTGCAGGGGCAAGTGGCGGGTTGCGTCGGACCTGCACCGACTAAAACCCCATGGTGTTCCACCTTCGTCGCGTATGGCGGGCCACGGGAACGCTGCACACCTCCGCGACCCCGTTTGCGCTGGCCGGGCAAGCCGGCCCCTCCTTCGGGGAAGACATCCTCCACTTCACCGCAAGGCGTGCCGGAACACGGACGCGTCACCCGCTCTCTGTAGGTGGGAAACGGACTCCCCGAGTCCGCCCCCAGAGGCCATGGGGCCAGGAAAGCACTAAGCCAACCCAGCCCCTGCGGTGGATCTGGTCTGCGGCTCCACTGCCGATACCCGGCCGCGGAGGACAGGGAGAGCGGCAACGAAACACCGACACTCCTCTTCCCCGCGGCCCCACCACAGCCGCATCATGCGGTGCGAGACTCCTGCTGAGTCGCGGAGGATAGGAGAGCGGCAACGAAACACCGACACTCCTCTCCCTCCGCGACTCCGCCTCGGCTACTGAGGGCGGGTAAGGCGGTTCCCTGCCCGCCACTTCCACCCCCAGCAGTCCACCGACACGCATCCAAGGTTAGCTCATAAAGAGCCCACCCGAGCGGCCACCGGGCTGGCCTCAGAGCGCCTTAGGCCGGCCATTTGGGTTCCTCTTAGCTTCACCGTGGTGACTGCCACGGTTACTAAGCCCCCCGCTACGACAAAGCGAGAACCCTTCGGGGGAACCTAACCTAACCTAACCTAACTCTAACATTTTTTTTTTTTTTACATGGGGAATGCCTACGATACCCGGGTGGGGGCAGGTGGCTGGCGTCGGACCTGCACCGACTAAAACCCCATGGTGTTCCACCTTCGTCGCGTATGGCGGGGTTACGGGAACGCTGCACACCTCCGCGACCCTGCCTGCGCTGGCCGGCAAGCCGGCCCTCCTCCGGGGAGGACATCTCCTCTCCACCTTCTTCTGCAAGGCGCGCCGGAACACGGACGCGCCTTCCATCTCGGCCTCCTCTGTAGGTGGGAAACGGACTCCCCGAGTCCGCCCCCAGAGGCCATGGGGCCAGGAAAGCACTAAGCCAACCCAGCCCCTGCGGTGGATCTGGTCTGCGGCTCCACTGCCGACTGATGTTCGGCCGCGGAGGACATGGAGAGCGGCAACGAAACACCGACACTCCTCTTCCCCGCGGCCCCACCACAGCCGCATCATGCGGTGCGACCCCCGCTTGAGTCGCGGAGGATAGGAGAGCAGCAACGAAACACCGACACTCCTCTCCCTCCGCGACTCCGCCTCGGCTACTGAGGGCGAGAGCTGGCTCCTGCTCCGCCACATCCGCCCCCAGCAGTCCACTGACACGCATCCTAGGTTAGCTCATAAAGAGCCCACCTGGAGCGGGTTGACCTCGGGCCGGCCTCAGAGCGCCTTAGGCCGGCCATTTGGGTTCCTCTTAGCTTCACTGTGGGTGACCAAGTCACGGTTACCAAGCCCCCCGCTACGACAAAGCGAGAACCCTTCGGGGAACCTAACCCAACCTAAGCTAACCTAACCCCAACCACCTATATCTTTGTGTATTAGAGTCTTAAGCATTCCAAATTGGTTTTTGTTGTAGCATTTGTTCAGTGTAATCGTTAGACAGTCATCCTGCGCCGCATTTAGGCCATTTCTAGTCTAGTTGTAATCAGTTATTTTAGTTTCATAATTACGTAATTTTATTCCACTTGTAAAACTTTTCATTTCTTCGTTTTTCGTGCTGATTTTTTGTAACCTAACCTAACCTAACTCTAACTCTAACCTAACCTAACCACCTATATCTTGTGTATTAGAGTCTTAAGCATTCCAAATTGGTTTTTGTTGTAGCATTTGTTCAGTGTAATGGTTAGACAGTCATCCTGCGCCGCATTTAGGCCATTTCTAGTCTAGTTGTAATCAGTTATTTTTAGTTTCATAATTACGTAATTTTATTCCATTTGTAAAAATTTTCATGTCTTCGTTTTTCGTGCCGATTTTGTAACCTAACCTTTTTTACATGGGGAAATGCCTACGCATACCCACTTGCGGGGCAGCAGGGTTATGTCGGACCTGCACCGACTAAAACCCCATGGTGTTCCACCTTCGTCGCGTATGGCGGGGTTACGGGAACGCTGCACACCTCCGCGACCTGCCTGCGCTGGCCGGCAAGTCTCTCCGGGGAGGACATCTCCTTTCTCTTACCTTCTGCAAGGCGCGCCGGAACACGGACGCCTTCCATCTCGGCCTCCTCTGTAGGTGGGAAACGGACTCCCCCGAGTCCGCCCCCCAGAGGCCATGGGGGCCAGGAAAGCACTAAGCCAACCCAGCCCCCTGCGGTGGATCTGGTCTGCGGCTCCACCGCCGACCGATGTTCGGCCGCGGAGGACATGGAGAGCGGCAACGAAACACCGACACTTTCCCCGCGGCCCCACCACAGCCGCATCATGCGGTGCGACCCCCGCTTGAGTCGCGGAGGATAGGGAGAGCAGCAACGAAACACCGACACTCCTCTCCCTCCGCGACTCCGCCTCGGCTACTGAGGGCGAGAAAGATGGCCTCGCTCCGCCACATCCGCCCCCAGCAGTCCACCGACACGCATCCTAGGTTAGCTCATAAAGAGCTCCACCCGATGGCCACCTCGGGCCGGCCTCAGAGCGCCTTAGGCCGGCCATTTGGGTTCCTCTTAGCTTCACCGTGGGTGACCAAGCCACGGTTACTAAGCCCCCCGCTACGACAAAGGAGAAATCTTCGGGGAACCTAACCCAACCTAAGCTAACCTAACCTAACCTAACCACCTATATCTTTGTAAAATAGGAGTCTTAAGCATTCCAAATTGGTTTTTGTTGTAGCATTTGTTCAGTGTGTAATCGTTAGACAGTCATCCTGCGCCGCATTTAGGCCATTTCTAGTCTAGTTGTAATCAGTTATTTTAGTTTCCATAATTACGTAATTTTATTCCACTTGTAAAACTTTTCATGTCTTCGTTTTTCATGCTGATTTTGTAACCTAACCTAACCTAACCCAACCTAACCTAACCTAACCACCTATATCTTTGTGTATTAGAGTCTTAAGCATTCCAAATTGGTTTTTGTTGTAGCATTTGTTCAGTGTAATCGTTAGACAGTCATCCTGCCGCATTTAGCCATATTTCTAGTCTAGTTGTAATCAGTTATTTTAGCTCTCATAATTACGCAATTTTATTCCACTTGTAAAAATTTTCATGTCTTCGTTTTTCATGCTGATTTTGTAACCTAACCTTTTTACATGGGGAAATGCCTACGCATACCCACTCTGCGGGGCAAGGCGGGTTATACCGGACTCGCACCGACTAAAACCCCATGGTGTTCCACCTTCGTCGCGTATGGCGGGTTACGGGAACGCTTTCGCACACCTCCGCGACCTGCCTGCGCTGGCCGGCACGCCGCCCTCCTTCGGGGAGGACATCTCCCTCTCCACCTCTTCCGGTAAGGCGCGCCGGAACACGGACGCGCCTTCCAACTCGGCCTCCCTTTCTGCGGGCGGACTCCCCAAGTCCGCCCCCAGAGGCCATGGGGCCAGGAAAGCACTGCCAACCCAGCCCCCTGGTGGTGGATCTGGTCTGCGGCTCCACCGTTGACCGATGCCCGGCCGCGGAGGACAGGAGAGCGGCAACGAAACACCGACACTCCTTCCCCGCGGCCCCACCACAGCCGCATCATGCGGTGCGACTTTGCTTGAGGTCAGTGGAGGATAGGAGAGCGGCAACGAAACACCGACACTCCTCTCCTCCGCGACCTGCCTCGGCTACTGAGGGAAGGGAGCGCCCGCTCCGCCACTTCCGCCCCCAGCAGTTCACCGGACAGCTTCCGAGGTGAGCGCTCGTCACGAGCCCACCCGGATACTTCGGGCCGGCCAAAGAGCGCCTTAGGGTCGGCCATTTGGGTTCCTCTTAGCTTCACCGTGGTGACTGCCACGGTTACTAAGCCCCCTGCCATGACAAAGCGAGAACCCTTCTCGGGGAGGGGTTTGTAACCTAACCCAACCTAACCTAACCTAATCCCACCCAACCTAACCACCTATATCTTTGTGTATTATAGTCTTAAGCATTCCAAATTGGTTTTTGTTGTAGCATTTGTTCAGTGTAATCGTTGGACAGTCATCCTGCCGCATTTAGGCCATTTCTAGTCTAGTTGTAATCAGTTATTTTTAGTTTCCATAATTACGTAATTTTATTCCAATTTGTAAAAATTTTCATGTCTCGTTTTTCATGCTGATTTTGTAACCTAACCTAACCTAACCTTAACCTAACCCTAACCACCTATATCTTGTGTATTAGAGTCTTAAGCATTCCAAATTGGTTTTTGTTGTAGCATTTGTTCAGTGTAATCGTTAGACAGTCATCCTGCGCCGCATTTAGGCCATTTCTAGTCTAGTTGTAATCAGTTATTTTTAGTTTCATAATTACGTAATTTTATTCCTAATTTGTAAAACTTTTCATGTCTTCGTTTTTCGTGCTGATTTTGTAACCTAACCTTAACCTAACCTAATCCTAACCACCTATATCTTTGTGTATTAGAGTCTTAAGCATTCCAAATTGGTTTTTGTTGTAGCATTTGTTCAGTGTAATCGTTAGACAGTCATCCCATACGCATTTAGGCCATTTCTATCTAGTTGTAATCAGTTATTTTTAGTTTCATAATTACGTAATTTTATTCCATTTGGTAAAAAAAATTTTCATGTCTCTGTTTTTCGTGCTGGGATTTTGTAACCTTAACCTAACCTTTTTTTTTTTTTTGTTTTTTTGTTATTGGGGGAAATCTTCGAAAGATACCCTGCCTCCTGGGAGAGACAGGTTATGTGGTATTTCTAACCACTAAAACCCCCGGTGGCCATCCTCAGTGCATTTAGAGGGGTCCCGATCTCCATATAGGAACGCACCGGTGCCCTCTGCACGGTGCCTGAGCACGTCCCTGGGGAGGAAATTTCCACCTCCTAGCACTCCTCAGGAGCTGGCTGGCAACCCCGAGACCACTCCGAGTTGCCGTCCTTCCTGGGTCCCGCGGTCAGAGCCCCAACCCCCTGCTGATCACCATGAACTCGAAGTCCTTCCTTTTTAGTCAGCCACAGGTAGGGGTACTCTTAGCTCCTATTCTATGCCTGGGACTGAAGGGCTGAACCTAACCTAACCTAACTCTAACCTAACTCTAACTCTAACCTAACCACCTATATCTTTGTGTAATAGAGTCTTAAGCATTCCAAATTGGTTTTTGTTGTAGCATTTGTTCAGTGTAATCGTTAGACAAACCACAAGTGCCGCATTTAGGCCATTTCTAGTCTAGTTGTAATCAGTTATTTTTAGTTTCATAATTACGTAATTTTATTCCACTTGTAAAAATTTTCATGTCTTCGTTTTTCGTGCTGATTTTGTAACCTAACCTAACTCTAACCTAACCTAACCCTAACCACCTATATCTTTGTGTGTATTAGAGTCTTAAGCATTCCAAATTGGTTTTTGTTGTAGCATTTGTTCAGTGTAATCGTTAGACAGTCATCCTGCGCCGCATTTAGCTATTTCTAGTCTAGTTGTAATCAGTTATTTTTAGTTTCATAATTACGTACTTTATTCCACTTGTAAAACTTTTCATGTCTTCGTTTTTCGTGCTGATTTTGTAACCTAACCTAACCTAACCTAACCTAACCTAACCCTAACCACCTATATCTTTGTGTATTAGAGTCTTAAGCATTCCAAATTAGTTTTTTGTTGTAGCATTTGTTCAGTGTAATCGTTAGACAGTCATCCTGCGCCGCATTTAGGCCATTTCTAGTCTAGTTGTAATCAGTTATTTTTAGTTTCATAATTACGTAATTTTATTCCACTTGTAAAACTTTTCATTTCTTCGTTTTTCAAAGGATTTTGTAACCTAACCTAACCTAACCTAACCTAACTCTAAACTAACCTAACCCTAACCACCTATATCTTTGTGTATTAGAGTCTTAAGCATTCCAAATTAGTTTTTTGTTGTAGCATTTGTTCAGTGTAATCGTTAGACAGTCATCCCAGCCGCATTTAGGCCATTTCTAGTCTAGTTGTAATCAGTTATTTTAGTTTCATAATTACGTAATTTTATTCCACTTGTAAAACTTTTCATTTCTTTTCTGTTTTTCGTGCTGATTTTGTAACCTAACCTAACCTAACCTTTATCTAACCTAACCTAACCTAACCCAACCACCTATATCTTGTGTATTAGGAGTCTTAAGCATTCCAAATTGGTTTTTGTTGTAGCATTTGTTCAGTGTAATCGTTAGACAGTCATCCTGCGCCGCATTTAGCCATTTCAGTCTAGTTGTAATCAGTTATTTTTAGTTTCATAATTACGTACTTTATTCCACTTGTAAAACTTTTCATTTCTTCTGTTTTTCGTGCTGATTTTGTAACTCCAACCTAATCCTAACCTAACCTAACCCTAACCACCTATATCTTTGTGTATTAGAGTCTTAAGCATTCCAAATTGGTTTTTTGTTGTAGCATTTGTTCAGTGTAATCGTTAGACAGTCATCCCAGCCGCATTTAGCCATTTCTAGTCTAGTTGTAATCAGTTATTTTAGTTTCATAATTACGTACTTTATTCCACTTGTAAAAATTTTCATGTCTTCGTTTTTCGTGCTGATTTTGTAACTCTAACCTAACCTAACCTAACCCAACCTAACCTAACCACCTATATCTTTGTGTATTAGAGTCTTAAGCATTCCAAATTGGTTTTTGTTGTAGCATTTGTTCAGTGTAATCGTTAGACAGTCATCCTGCGCCGCATTTAGCCATTTCTAGTCTATTTGTAATCAGTTATTTTAGCTCATAATTACGTAATTTTATTCCACTTGTAAAACTTTTCATTTCTTCTGTTTTTCGTGTTGATTTTGTAACCTAACCTAACCTAACTCTAACCTAACCTATCCTAACCTAACCTAACCACCTATATCTTGTGTATTAGAGTCTTAAGCATTCCAAATTGGTTTTTGTTGTAGCATTTGTTCAGTGTAATCGTTAGACAGTCATCCTGCGCCGCATTTAGGCCATTTCTAGTCTAGTTGTAATCAGTTATTTATAGTTTCATAATTACGTAATTTTATTCCACTTGTAAAAATTTTTTTCATGTCTTCGTTTTTCGTGCTGATTTTGTAACCTAACCTAACCTAACCTAACCTAACCTAACCTAACCCTAACCACCTATATCTTTGTGTATTAGAGTCTTAAGCATTCCAAATTGGTTTTTGTTGTAGCATTTGTTCAGTGTAATCGTTAGACAGTCATCCCAGCCGCATTTAGGCCATTTCTAGTCTAGTTGTAATCAGTTATTTTTAGTTTCATAATTACGCAATTTTATTCCACTTGTAAAAATTTTCATGTCTTCGTTTTTCGTGCTGGATTTTGTAACCTAACCTAACCTAACCTAACTCTAACCTAACTCTAACCTAACCACCTATATCTTTGTGTATTAGAGTCTTAAGCATTCCAAATTGGTTTTTGTTGTAGCATTTGTTCAGTGTAATCGTTAGACAGTCATCCTGCGCCGCATTTAGGCCATTTCTAGTCTAGTTGTAATCAGTTATTTTTAGTTTCATAATTACGTAATTTTATTCCATTTGTAAAAATTTTCATGTCTTCGTTTTTCGTGCTTATTTTGTAACCTAACCTAACCTTTTTTTTTTTTTTTTTTTGTTATCGGGGAAATTGAAAGATACCCTGTCTCCTGGGGAGACAGGTTATGTGGTATTTAACCACTAAAACCCCCGGTGGCCATCCTCAGTGCATTGGGAGGGGCTCCGGGATTCCTACGGAACGCACCGGTGCCCTCAGCACAGTGCCTTAGCTTCGTTCACGGGGAGGCCGCGCCTCCCTCGCACTCCTCAGCCGTGCTACGGCAACCCTGACCACTTTGGGCTGCTGTCCTTCCTGGGTTCGCTTGCCTGGGCGGTCCGAGCCCCCACCCCAGCGCCTGCGGAACCCGCAGTCCCCTTTAGTCGCCTTGTACGACAGGCAGGATACCTTTAGCCCTATTCTTATGCCCGAGCTAACTATTCTTATGCCCGAGCTAAAACCTAACCTAACCTAACCTAACCTAACCTAACCTAACCTAACTCTAACCTAACCTAACCTAACCTAACCTTTTTTTACATGGGGAATGTTTGACGCATACCCACGTTTTGCAAGCAAGGGTGGGTTATGTCGGACTCGCACCGACTAAAACCCCATGGTGTTCCACCTTCGTCGCGTATGGCGGGTTACGGGAACGCTGCACACCTCCGCGACCGCCTGCGCTACGGCAAGCCGGCCCTCTCCGGGAGGACATCTCCTCTCCACCCTTCTTCTGCAAGGCGCGCCGGAACACGGACGCGCCTTCCATCTCGGCCTCCTCTGTAGGTGGGAAACGGACTCTCGAGTCCGCCCCCAGAGGCCATGGGGCCAGGAAAGCACTGCCAACCCAGCCCCTGTGGCGGGATCTGGTCTGCGGCTCCACTGCCGACCGATGTTCGGCCGCGGAGGACAGGGAGAGCGGCAACGAAACACCGACACCTCTTCCCCGCGGCCCCACCACAGCCGCATCATGCGGTGCGACCCCCGCTTGAGTCGCGGAGGACAGGGAGAGCAGCAACGAAACACCGACACTCCTCTCCCTCCGCGACTCCGCCTCGGCTACTGGAGGGCGAGAAAGATGGCCTCTGCTCCGCCACATCCGCCCCCAGCAGTCCACCGACACGCATCCTAGGTTAGCTCATAAAGAGCCCACCCGAGCGGTTACCTCGGGCCGGCCTCAGAGCGCCTTAGGCCGGCCATTGTCTTCTTAGCTTCACCGTGGTGACTGGGCCACGGTTGGCCAAGCCCCCCGCTACGACAAAGCGAGAACCCTTCGGGGAACCTAACCTAACCTTTTTACATGGGAAATGGCTTACGCATACCCACTGCAAGGGGCAGGGTTGCGTCGGACTCGCACCGACTAAAACCCCATGGTGTTCCACCTTCGTCGCGTATGGCGCTACGGGAACGCTTTCGCACACCCGCGACCTCGTTTCCGCGCTGGCTGCACGCTGGCCCCTCCTTCGGGAGGACATCTCCTCTCCACCTCTCTCCGGTAAGGCGCGCCGGGAAACGGACGCGCCTACCGGGTCTTCCTCTTCCAGGGTGGGAAGCGGACTCCTCTAAGTCCGCCCCCAGAGGCCATGGGGCCAGGAAAGACTACAACCCAGCCCCTGCGTGGTGGATCTGGTCTGCGGCTCCACTGCCGACCGATGTTCGGCCGCGGAGGACAGGGAGAGCGGCAACGAAACACCGACACCTCTTCCCCGCGGCCCCACCACAGCCGCATCATGCGGTGCGACTTCGCTTTGAGTCACCGCGGAGGATAGGAGAGCGGCAACGCAACACCGACACTCCTCTCCCTCCGCGACTCCGCCTCGGCTACTGAGGGCGGGAAGGCGGCCTCTGCTCCGCCACATCCGCCCCCAGCAGTCCACCGACACGCTTCCGAGGCTTCGTCACGAGCCCACCTGAGTGTTTCCTCGGGCTGGCTAAAGAGCGCCTTAGGCCGGCCATTTGGGTTCCTCTTAGCTTCACCGTGGTGACCAAGCCACGGTTACTAAGCCCCCCGCTACGACAAAGCGAGAACCCTTCGGGGAGGGTTTGAACCTAACCTAACTCTAACCTAACCTAACCTAACCTAACCTAACCGTAACCACCTATATCTTTGTGTATTATAGTCTTAAGCATTCCAAATTGGTTTTTGTTGTAGCATTTGTTCAGTGTAATCGTTAGACAGTCATCCTGCCGCATTTAGGCCATATTTCTAGTCTAGTTGTAATCAGTTATTTTTAGTTTCATAATTACGTAATTTTATTCCACTTGTAAAAAATTTTCATGTTCCTCGTTTTTCATGCTGATTTTGTAACCTAACCTAACCTAACCTAACCTAACCTAACCACCTATATCTTTGTGTATTAGAGTCTTGGCATTCCAAATTGGTTTTTGTTGTAGCATTTGTTCAGTGTAATCGTTAGACAGTCATCCTGCGCCGCATTTAGGCCATTTCTAGTCTAGTTGTAATCAGTTATTTTTAGTTTCATAATTACGTAATTTTATTCCACTTGTAAAACTTTTCATGCTCCTCGTTTTTCGTGCTGATTTTGTAACCTAACTTAACCTAACCTTAACCTAACCTAACCACCTATATCTTTGTGTATTAGAGTCTTAAGCATTCCAAATTGGTTTTTGTTGTAGCATTTGTT
>JAGSMU010000259.1:0-45196 GCA_029286865.1 Teinopalpus imperialis | reverse complement strand
CAGTGTAACGTTCTTCCGCCCCTCAGCAGTTCACTGACACGCTTCCGAGGCTTCGTCACGAGCCCACCTGAGTGTTTCCTCGGGCTGGCTAAAGAGCGCCTTAGGCCGGCCATTGTCTCTTAAGCCACCGTGGTGACCAAGCCACGAGTTACTAAGCCCCCGCTACGACAAAGCGAGAACCCTTCGGGAGGGGTTTGAAAATCCAACTCAACCTAACCTAACCTAACCTAACCTAACTTAAATCCTAACTTAACTTAAATTTAACTTAACTTAACTTAAATTTAAATTTAAATTTAAATTTAAATTTAACTTAACTTAACTCTAATCCTAACCTAACTTAATCCTAACTTAACTCTAACCTAACTTAATCCTAACTTAACTCTTAACTCTAACTTAACTTAAATTTAACTTAACTTAAATTTAAATTTAAATTTAACTCTAACTTAAATTTAACTCTAACTTAACTTAACCTAACCTAACCTAACCTAACCTAACCTAACCTAACCTAACTTAACTCTAACTTAACTTAACTTAAATTTAAATTTAAATTTAAATTTAACTTAACTTAACTTAACTCTAATCCTAACCTAACCTTAACTCTAACCTAACTTAATCCTAACTTAACTTAAATTTAAATTTAACTTAACTTAACCTAACTTAATCCTAACTTAACTTAACTTAACTCTAACTCTTAACTCTAACTTAACTTAACCTAACTCTAACCTTAACCTAACCTAACCTAACCTAACTTAACTCTAACTTAACTCTTAACTCTAACTTAAATTTAAATTTAAATTTAAATTTAACTTAACTTAACTTAACTCTAATCCTAACCTAACTCAACCTAACCTAACCCAACCTAACCTAACCTAACCTAACCCAACTCTAACTCTAACTCCAACCTAACCCAACCTAACCCAACTCTAACCCAATCCCAACCTAACCCAACTCCAACCCAACCCAACCCAACCCAACCTAACCTAACCTAACCTAACCCAACCCAACCTAACCCAACCCAACCCAACCTAACCTAACCCAACCCAACCCAACCTAACCTAACCTAACCTAACCCAACCCAACCTAACCCAACTCCAACCTAACCTAATCCCAACCCAACCTAACCTAACCTAACCCAACCCAACCTAACCCAACCTAACCTAACCTAACCTAACCCAATCCCAACCTAACCTAACTCTAACCTAACTCTAACTCAACTCTAACCTAACCTAACTCTAACTTAACCTAACTTAACTCTAAATTTAACTCTAACTTAACTTAAATCCTAACTTAAATTTAAATTTAACTTAAATTTAACTCTAACTCTAACTTAAATCCTAATCCTAACTCTAACTTAAATCCTAATCCCAACTTAACTCTAACTCTAACTTAACTTAACTTAACCTAACCTAACCTAACCTAACTTAATCCTAACTCTTAACTTAACTCTAACTCTAACTCAATCCTAACTCTAACTCTAACTTAACTTAAATTTAACTCTAACTCTAACTCTAACTTAAATCCTAACTTCAATCCTAACTTAACCTAATCCCAACTTAACTTAACCTTAACTCTAACTTAACTTAACCTAACTCTAACTTAACTCTAATCCTAACCTAACCTAACTCTAACTTCAATCCTAACTCTAATCCCAACTCTAACCTAACTCCCAACTGCAATCCCAACCTAATCCCAACTCTAACCTAGTCCTAACTCTAACTTAACCTAACTCTAACTCTAACTCTAACTCTAACTCAACTTAACCTAACTCTAACCTAAATTTAACTTCCAATCCTAACTCTAACTCCAACCTAACTTAACCTAACTTCAATCCTAACTCTAATCCCAACTTAAATCCTAATCCTAACTCTAACCTAACTTAAATCCCAACTTAAATCCTAACCTAACTCTAACTCTAAATTTAACTCTAACTTCAACTCTAACTCTAATCCTAACCTAATCCCAACTCTAACCTAATCCTAACCTAAATTTAACTTAACTTAACTTCAACTCTAACTCTAACCTAATCCTAACTCTAATCCTAACCTAACTTAACTCTAATCCCAACCTAACTCCAATCCCAACCTAATCCCAACTCTAACCCCAACCTAACCTAACCTAACCTAACCCAACCCAACCTAACCCAACCCAACCCAACCCAACCTAACCTAACCTAACCTAACCCAACCTAACCTGGGCAATCCCAACTCCAACCTAACCTAACCTAACCCAACCTAACCTAACCTAACCTAACCCAACCTAACCTGTCCCAACCTAACCCAACCCAACTCCAACCCAACCTTAACCTAACCTTAACCCAACCCAACTCCAATCCCAACCCAACTCTAACCAACCTAACCTAACCTAACCTTAACCCAACCCAACCCAACCTAACCTAACCTAACCTAACCTAACCCAACCTAACCTAACCCAACCCAACCTTAACCTAACCTAACCCAACCTAACCTAACCCAACCCAACCCAACCTAACCCAACTCCAACCTAACCTAACCCAACCTAACCCAACCCAACCCAACCTAACCTAACCCAACCCAACCTAACCTAACCTAACCCAACCCAACCTAACCCAACCTAACCCAATCCCAACCCAACCTAACCCAACCTAACCTAACCTAACCTAACCTAACCTAATCCAACCTAACCTAACTCAATCCCAACTCAACCTAACCTAACCTAACCTAACCTAACCCAATCCCAACCTAACTCTAACCTAACCTAACCTAACCTAACCCAATCCCAACCTAACCTAACCTAACCTAACCTAACCTAACCTAACCTAACCTAACCTAAATCCCAATCCCAATCCCAACCTAACCTAACTCCAACCTAACCTAACCTAACCTAACCTAAATCCCAACTCAACCTAACCTAACCTAACCCAACTCCAACTCTAACCAACCTAACCTAACCTAACCCAACTCCAATCCCAATCCCAACTCAACCTAATCCCAACCCAACCTAACCTAACCTAACCCAACTCCAACTCAACCTAACCTAACCTAACCTAACCAACCTAACCTAACTTAACCTAACCCAACCCAACTCCAACCTAACCTAACTTAACCTAACTCAATCCCAACCTAACCTAACCTAACCTAACCTAACCTAACCTAACCCAACCTAACCCAACTCAACCTAACCCAACTCTAACCTAACCTTAACCAGTTGATATGTAAATGTTGTTTGGACATATATAAAATGATAAAAGCACAAAAGTCCCTGACGATACATGTCAGGGGAATATACATGCGAGACCCCAGAAATGGGGTCACTATATATAAAAAAAAAAAAAAAACCAACCTAACCTAACCTAACCTTAACCCAACTCAACCTAACCCAACCTAACCTTAACCCAACTCCAACCCAACCTAACCCAACTCCAACTCCAACCTAACCCAACCTAACCTAACTCTAACTCAACCTAACTTCCAACCTAACCTAACCTAACCTAATCCCAACCTTAAATCCCAACCTAACCTAACCCAACCTAACCTAACCTAACCTAACCTAACCTAACCTAACCTAACCTAACCTAACCCAACCTAACCTAACCTAACCTAACCTTAACCCAACCTTAACTCCAACCCAATCCCAACCTAACCTAACCCAACCTAACCTAACCTAACCTAACCTAACCTTTTTTTTTTTTTTTTTTTTTCGTGGGGAAATGCCTACGCATACCTGCCCTCGCGGGGACGAGAGAGTGGGGTTGGTGTCGGACTCGCACCGACTAAAACCCCACGTTGTTCCATCGCTCCACCCAGTGCTGTGCATGCGGGTACGCTGTGAGCATTCTTCCGCGTGCACAGCTGGTGGCGGCTCGTTATTGCGGGCCCTGGCAGTTTGGACCTCAGGTTGAGAGCGCGCGGGAACACCGGGCGCGCTCTCACCTCGCTGATTTGTGGCTGAGCGACAGACCTCCCGTGTCCATCGCTCGAGTCGGGCGGGGAATTGAGTACGCCTACGCTCTCACCTTTCCCCTGCGGCGGCTGTGGAGGGTCCCAGGGTCGTGGGACGCTTCCTCCTCCATCGGCTGGCTGGTCGGTTGCCGAGGTGGCAACGGGCGGATCGGCCTTTAGCGACCTTGGAAGGCGCTTTGCAGGCCTTCCCCCCATCCTATGGTCCGCCGGTTTTGCGGCGACGCACACGGCGCAACGCGCGGGTGGCGGGAGACTGTGCCGCCTTGTGGCCAGGCTGGCCACAGCGGCAGCACAGCTCCCCCGGTCGATCGGCGTCGCACTGAGCTCCTCACGTGTCCCGCCTCAAAACAGCGGAACACCTCAGAGGTGAGGGCTCTACGAGCTTCACCTCGGCCACCACCCACGAGACCATCAGACGTCCCCCGGCGGCCACCTTTGGCAGCAGCCACGGGACACCGAACCCAGGCTATCCCGAGGCCTGTGATACCGCAGGACCTCGCTACACTTATGGTGTCCCTGGGACAGTCGCCAGCCAACGAAACAGCCGCCACCACTTCCTCCACCGAGACCGAGTCATCAAGACCGGACACTTTATCTCGGCGGTCTTTGCCGGTCTTGAGACCCGGACCGGCTTCTGTCTGCTGGGGTGGTGAGCAGAACTCCCCTCAACTTCTGAGCGAGGGCGTCTGTCTTGTCTCCTCGCTGTTCGCGCCGGGGATCTCGAACATTCGAGCCCCTGTGGCGCAGATGTGGAAACGCATCTCGGTTATCCTGAGGGCGGCGAGGTTTATTTTCGCCTTCGCCTCGGTGATCACCTCAATGTGGGTGACGCCTGCTGCCGCAGCCTCCGGCTCCAGTGTCACCACCACAGCGGACGATCGTGGAGTCGCGATCTTGACCGGTCTCGGTGCGGGTTTGCCGGACCCTCTGCCGGTTTCCCAATTCTTCTTGCCCTTCTTCACCACCGTCGTCCATGGTTGCTCTACGGACTGCGGCAACGGTGGCAGAGGAAGGGACTCAGTTGCCGTCTTGCCCTCCTTCGCGGCCTTGCTCAACCTTCCCTTGGGATGCTTCTGGGGCTGCAGAAGACCACTAGAGCCGGCTTAGCGCCAGGGCGCCTTGACAGGCAGCTTTGCGGGGAGCCGGTGCCTGAGAAGGCGAAGGGCAGGACAAGGGACTGGGCATTGTCTCCGGTCTCCGATCCGCCGCCAGTGGAGGGCGAAGGCGCTTCTCGGGCAGGAGGCGATCCTCCAGCGCCGCGAATTCCTGGCGCTGATCATTGACCCTACTCTGGTCAATGATCGAACGCACGAGCTCCTCCTGCCCGCTCCCTCGGGATGTGTTGGCTTTGGCGCGTGTCCATCTGCATCCGCAGGTATGCCACCTCCTTCCTCAGCCTCCCGACAGCTCGCCTTGGAGGCGAGCGTTGTCCGCTTGCAGCTTCGTCATGTCTCCCTCTGAGGTACAGCGGCGCTGCAGAGTCTTAGTGGTCTCACTAACGGTCTCTGCAGCCTCCTTCAGCGCCTTCACCCAGATGCCCTTCAGGTTCTTAGACCTTGAGGCCACCATTGTGATGACGCTGACGCTGTCCTCAATCCTCTTCTGTAGCTCCGACGCCGGCTCGAAGTCGCCATCATTCGACGACGACTCCGACAGGGTTGTTATCCTGCCGGCACGGAGCTGACGAGACGACGCGGCTATGTCCGCCTCCGCCTCCAACCTCTCCTCCTCCCTCCTGGCTTCAACCAATGCCATTTTCGCCTTGGCCAGTCCCACGTACTGCCTGTAGTTGAGGCCTCCTCGACCTCTTTTGGCAGATGTTGTGCCCTTGCTGTGTCTCTCCGTTTTGCCCGTTACTGACCGCTGCTGATGTCTGCGTCCTTAGAAGGACGTTTTCCTTTCTGTCTCTATCATCTAGAGACTCTACGCTGAGCATAGAGTCGCTCGTATCGTCATCGCTGTCCATTTCCTTCATGCATGTGTCTTGTTTAAATTTTTCCATAACTATACCCACGAGTTAGGACGAAATAAAATGTCGGTCCCCGGGTGACGCCTATTCCGGGGACAAGGCTAAATACTGTAATGCCTGGTACCCACAGGTTTTAAGACTTCGCTGTCTGAATTTTTATAGAGGTTTACTCGCGGGCCGGCCAGTTAAGGCAAGCTCCCTCCGCTCCACTGCACTTCGACGTACCCCATTATCGTCAACACTGTCTTTTGACGAAAGTACAGCGGGTTACGGCGCGCTGGGAGAGCCGACGTAACTCCCCAGTTTTGGACGGTTGAGTGCCCGGCGGCAGTGTGAGTGCACACCGAGCCCGTCCTCCACTATGAGCATTAGGCACTGGAAACGATAAATCGTCACCAGTTCCTAATACTCCACTATCATTTGTTGCCTTTCCCCGGATACAGAAATCAAGGAGAAATGCAACCTCCTTACAACAAGCTCGATTTGTTAAGTGCCCGGCGGCAGTAAAAGCGCACACCGAGCCTGTCCTCATTACTCGTGAGCATTAGGCACTGCCAACGACGTATCGCCACCAGTTCCCAATGCACACTTTCATTTTGTTGCCTTTCCCCGGATACTTTGATCAAGGAAAATTATTGGGCACTGAGAACGACGTATCGTCACCAGTGCCCACGTAATTATCGTTCGGTTGCCTTTCCCCGGATACAGAAATCAAGGAGAAATGCAACTCTTTCACTTTTCGCATTGGGTACTGAGAACGACGTATCGTCACCAGTGCCCACGTGCCTTAATTGTTTGCTGCTTTTCTCCGATATGGAAATCAAGAGGAAATAACCTCGCCACTGCTGTGCTCTCTCTGCTTATCAGAGGGACACGCAGAGCAGCCATCCCCTGTCAGAACATTCGCCACTGGCAACAACGTGTCATCACCAGTGCCCAGGGTGCATTGTCCCGGCGTTGCTTTCCTCGGATACAATAGTATCAAAGAGAAATTCAACGACCAGGCACTCGAGGAGGTTTTCTGACGTGGGTACCCCAACCTAACTCTAACTCTAACCTAACCTAACCTAACTCTAACCTAACTCTAAATCCTAACTCTAACTCCCAACTCTAACTTAACTTAACTCTAACTCTAACCTAACTCTAACTCTAACTCTAACTCTAATCCTAACTCTAACTCTAAATCCTAACTCTAACTTAACTCTTAACTCTAACCTAACTCTAACTCTTAACTCTAACTCTTAAATCCTAACTTAACTCTTAACTTAAATTTAACTTAAATCCTAACTCTAACTTAAATCCCAACTTAACTCTAACCTAACCTAGCCTAGCCTGGCCTAGCCTAGCCTAGCCTAGCCTAGCCTAGCCTGGCCTAGCCTAGCCTGGCCTAGCCTAGCCTAACCTAACCTAACTTAACTCTAATCCCAACTCTTAACCTAACTCTAACTCCAACTCTAACCTAACTCTAACTTAACTCTTAACCTAACCTAACTCTAATCCTAACTCCAACTCTAACTTAACTCTAACTCTAATCCTAATCCCAACTCTTAACCTAACTCCAACTTAACTCTAACTTAACTCTAACTCTAACTCTAACTCTAACCTAACTCTAACTCTTAACTCTAACCTAACTTAACTCTAACTCTAATCCTAACTCTAACTCTAACTCTAACTCTAACCTAACTCTAACTCTTAACTCAACTTAACCTAACTCTTAAATCCTAACTCTTAACCTAACCTAACCTAACTCTAACTCTAATCCTAACTTAACTTAATCCCAACTTAAATCAACTTAACCTAACTCCCAACTTAACTCTAATCCTAACTTCAACTCTAACTCTAACCTAACTTAACCTAACCTAACTCTAACTCTAACCTAACTCCAACTCTAACTTAACCTAACTCTTAACTCTAACTCCCAACTTAACTTCAACTCTAACTCTTAACCTTAACTCTAACTCTTAATCCCAACTTAAATTTAACTCTAACCTAACCTAACTCTAACTCTAACTTAACTCTAACTCTAACTCTTAAATCCTAACCTAACCTAACTTCTAACTCTAACTTCCAACCTAACCTAACTTAACTCTAACTCTAACTTAACTCTAACTCTAACTTAACCTAACTTAACTCTAATCCTAACCTAACTTAACTCTAACCTAATCCCAACTCTTAACTTAAATCCCAACTTAAATCCCAACTTAAATCCCAACCTAACTCTAACTCTAACTTAACTTAACCTAACTTAACCTAACTTAACTTCTAACTCTAACTCTAACTCTAACTCTAACTCTAACTTAACTCTAACTCTAACTCCAACTCTAACTCTTAACTCTAACTTAAATCCTAACTTAACTTAACTTAACTCTAACTTAACCTAACTCTAACTTAACCTAACTCTAACTTCTAACTCTAACTTAACTTAAATCCTAACTTAACTTAACTCTTAACTTAACCTAACTTAACCTAACTCTAACTCTTAACTCTAACCTAACTCTAACTCTTAACTCTAACTCTAACTCTAACTCTAACTCTAACTTAACTTAACTTAACTCTAACCTTAACCTAACCTAACCTTAACTCTAACCTAACCTAACTCTAACTTAACTCTAACTTAACCTAACTCTAATCCTAACTCTAATCCCAACCTTAACCTAACTCAACCTAACCCAACTTAACCTAACTTAACTCTTAAATCCTAACTCTAACCTAACCTAACCTAACTCTAACCTAATCCTAACTTAACCTAACTTAACCTAATCCTAACCTAACCTAACCTAACCTAATCCTAACCTAACTTAACTTAACTCTAACCTAACTCTAATCCCAACTTAACTCTAACTCCAATCCCAATCCCAATCCTAACTCTTAACCTAACTCTAATCCTAATCCTAACTCTAACTTAACCTAACTCTAACTCCAATCCTAACTCTTAACTCTAATCCCAACTTAACTCTAACCTAACCTAACCTTAACTCTAACTCTAACCTAACTAACCTAACCTAATCCTAATCCCAACTCTAACTCTTAACCTAATCCTAACCTAACCTAACCTAACCTAACCTAACCTAACCTAACCCAATCCCAACTCTAACCTAACTCAATCCCAACCTAACCTAACCTAACTTCAATCCTAACTCTAACTTAACCTAACTCTAATCCTAACTCTTAACTTAACCTAACTCTAACTCTAACTCTAACTTAACTTAACCTAACTTAACTCTAATCCTAACCTAACCTAACCCAACCTGAACCTAACCTAACTTCCAACTCTAACCTAATCCTAACTCTAACTCTAACTTAACTTAATCCTAACTCTAACTTAAATCCTAACTCTAACTCTAACCTAACCTAACTCTAACCTAACCTAATCCCAACTCTAATCCCAATCCCAACTCTAACTCCAACCTAATCCCAACCTAACCTAACCTAACCTAATCCCAATCCTAACCTAACCCAATCCCAACTCAACCTAACCTAACTCCAACCTAACTCTAACTTAACCTAACCCAACCTAACCTAACCTAACTTAACCTTAACCTAACCTAATCCTAACCTAACTCTAACCTAACCTAACCTAACCTAATCCCAACTTCCAACTCTAACCCAACCTAACCCAACCTAATCCCAACCTAACCTAATCCCAACCTAACCTAACTCTAACCTAACCTAACCTAACCCAACCTTAACCTAACCTAACCTAACTCTAACTCTAATCCCAACTCCAACCTAACCTAACCCAACTCTAACCTAACCCAACCTAACCTAACCTAACCCAACTCCAACCTAACCTAACCTAACCTAACCCAACCCAACCTAAATCCCAACCTAACCTAACCTAACCTAACCTAACCTAACCCAACTCTAACCTAACCTAACCTAACCTAACCTAACCTAACCCAACCTAACCAACCTAACCTAATCCTAACCTAACTCCAACTCTAACCTTAACCTAACCTAACCTAACTCCAACTTAACCTAACCTAATCCCAACTCTAATCCCAATCCCAACCTAACCTAACCTAACCTAACCTAACCCAATCCTAATCCCAACTCTAATCCTAACCTAACCTAACTCTAACTCTAACCTAACTCCAATCCCAACCTAACCTAACTCCAACCTAACCTAACCTAACCTAACCTAACCTAACCTAACCTAACTCCAACTCTAACCTAACCTAACCTGAATCCCAACCTAACCTAACCCAACCCAACTCTAACCCAACCTAACCTAACCTGTCCTAACCTAACCCAACCTAACCTAACCTAACCTAACCTAACCTAACCCAACCTAACCCAATCCCAACTCCAACCCAACTCAACCTAACCCAACCTAACCCAACCCAACCTAACCCAACCTAACCCAATCCCAACCTAACCTAACTCTAACCTAACCTAACCTAACCTAACCTAACCTAACCTAATCCCAACCTAACTCTAACCTAACCCAACTCTAACCTAATCCTAACCTAACCCAACCTAACCCAACCCAACCCAACCTAACCTAACTCCAACCTAACTCCAACCCAACCTAATCCCAACCTAACCTAACCTAACCTAACCCAACTCTAACTCTAACCTAACTCTAACCTAACCTAACTCAACCCAACCTAACCTTAACCTAACCTAACTCCAACCTAATCCCAACCCAACCTAACCTAACCTAACCTTAACCTAACCCAACCTAACCTAATCCTAACCTAATCCCAACCTAACCCAACCTAACCCAACCTAACCCAACCTAACCTAACCCAACCTAACCTAACCTAACTCAACCCAACCTAACCTAACTAACCTAACCTAACCCAATCCTAACCTAATCCTAACCTTAACCTAACCCAACCTAACCTAACCTAACCAGTCTCGCGCTCACAGGCTCGCACCGTACGCAGCGTTACTGAAGCGCTCCGTGTTTAAAAATCACGAAAGTGGGTAATGTTTAGTGAAAACAGACGTATTATATATTAAAAGACGCAGAAAAGTGTTAACAATGTGATGGTGTAGTTTTTATTAACAATTTATTTACTTTTAAACCCATTTTGGGTGAAAACAGTTTTAAAACAATAATTGTGCGGAGTTGAAATCAATCGCGTGCGGCACTCCATCTGTCGCGATGACCCCTTTATTTTTGTGTTATGGATAGACCACCTACCTATCCTTCTGTGTTTCAAATCTCAGATTTTTCTGAACAATAGTTTTAAGTTACAGACTATTTTTCGTTAATAGGACCCTACAGTTTACGTAATTTTAAATCTTCTTAAGACTTTTTGTTTATTAATATTAGTGTTTAATTATAGTTTTAAAGTGCAGGAGGACACAAAAATAGTTTGTATTATAAAACTTTTATATTAGGGGCCGCTCTCCCCGCAAATTAATGCTTTTAATTGATAACGATGTCGAGTAAGACGACAGCAGCGGATAATCTCTCCTGCCCTACCGGCGGGGTGGAGGAAGTCAGCGATGTAGACACGTTTTGCTGCCAGTCTAAACTCACCGAATGTATACCGTGCCGTGACTGAGGGTAATCAGTCACGGCAGCCAACAAGCGGTTTGATACATTGGCCGCGACGGAGATTCGTCGATGCGGCCACAAGTTGGCTAGCATCACTCCTGATGCAGCAACCACACCCGCGCTCACACCCATCGACAGCGACCTAAAGGCTGACATCGTGGCCTGTGTGCGTGACGAGATGGCCAAGTTCAAGGGCAGATTTCAGCGCAGCTCCAGCAGACTCGACCTCGTCATACGCTCAGGCCGCAATGACCGGCCGCACTCCAGCGACTCAGGGCGGTGGCGGCCACGCCAGCTTCGGCTGCGCCTGCACCACCACTCTGTGACCAAGCATCAGGCAAGATGATCCAAGCTTTCAAGAAGAGCATTACGTACCGCGAATCATCATACGCACCGGCACGCATCCAAGCTGTGTCAAACAACAAACTGCGTATCGAATTCGATACCACGACCCAGCGGGATGACACGTTGCAGAGATTGAAAACACGATCAGAGATTAAGGCTGAACCTGTCCGCAGACTTAAGCCTATGATTATAATGAAAGGCGTCTCAAAAGACACTCCTGCTGAAGATCTCGTCGCCATCATCAAAGTTCAAAACACTGAACTCGGCGAGATAATCGGCAGCGAACCTGAGAACTTGAAATTACGCTTTAAGCGGAACAATAAAAACCAAAATTTATATAACGCAGTTTTGTCAGCGGAACCAAAGGTGTTCAGGAAAATGGTGGATATGGCTAGGATAGCCGTAGACCATCAGAAAATCCACGTTGCCAGCTTCTCTCCATTCCTTCAGTGCCATAAATGCCTGCAATTCGGGCATATGCGATCCCATTGTACAGCGACCGTGAGCCCTTGCTCCCACTGCGCTAGCACCGACCATCAAGTTGCTGAGTGCCCAAGCAAAGACGCTCCAAACTCAGCGAAATGTTTTAATTGTGTTGCTCATAATGATAAGTTTAAAACAAAAAATGATATTAATCACACCGCGAACTCTATGTCCTGCCCACGCTTGCGAGCCATGAGAGAGAGAGTCGACAACAGAGTAGACTACGGAGTGTAGCTCCTCTCTCTCACGGTCAGCGACGATTGGAGCTGTTTTTCTATTTTCTTTAATTCTTAATTTATTACCATTTTAATATACTGTCATATACTATTTTTATATTTACATGTCATATTATTCACCAATCATTAAATTGCCTCAATAGATTAATCATGTTAAATTTGTGTCATGCACGTGCCGCCGCCCTTCCTGATGCGAACGGTGCACCGTATCTAACGGCTAGCACCGCTGAGCATGCGGGAGCGGCCACGGCACCCTTTAAAATTTTTAATTGTTTACATTTTTATTTGCATTAAACCGATTTGCGCGTTGTGTCGTTCGTTCTCGCCCTGCTCCCCGCGCATTCTGCGAAGGGACCGGGGCCTCAAGCGGTGTCTATTGTTAGACGCGGCGACGCGGTTCAATTGTTTATGTTATCGTAGTAATAATTTCTTTCTTTTGTAATTACTTTTCAAAATCCTTATGATAGGTCTAGCTCTAAGAAATTAGTACTAATATAGAATAGATACTTGTATACAAAAGAATTGTTGTTGGTCTTTTTTGCTGTGTATAATGTTGTCATATATTTATGTTTATTTTCTTTTACAATCTTGCTATTTTTCTTTTATTAAATTATATTAGGCCAGCTTTGCAAGCATTCAATTAATTAATCACGTCAAATTTGTGTCTAATTACGTACCGCCGCCCTTCCCGGGTTGCGAACGGTGCATCGTATCTCATGGCGAGCACCGCTGAGCATGCGGGATCGGCCACGGCACCGTTTAAATTTTTATTGTATACATTTTTACTTTCACAACTGACGGCGCGCTGCGTCGCCCCGCCTCGCCCCGCTCCCCGCGCCCGCCGCGAAGGGACCGGGGCCTCAAGCGATGTCTATTTTTAGATGCGGCGACGCAGTCCAATTGTTTATGTTATCGTATTTATTATTTCTTTCTCTTTATTTGTAATTCCTTTACAAATTCTAAGATAGGTCTAGCTTTAAGAAATTATCACTAATTTAGAATAGATACTTGTATATGGATAAATATTGTTGTTTTTTGCATTATATAAATTATGTCAAACTAGTGTTTAAGCATATGGCACATGCCGCCGACATTCCCGGGCTGCGAACGATGTCCGTATTCAACTGCGAGCATCGCCGCTCGGGAGTGGCCGTGGCATCGTTTAAATTGTTCATCGCTTCATACAAATTATTTTAAATCTTGTTCCCACAACCGATAGCGCGCTGCGTCGCCCCCGCCCCGCCCCGCTCCCCGCGCATTCCGCAAAGGGACCGGGGCCTCAAGCGGTGTCTATTTTTAGATGCGGCGACGCGGTTCAATTGTTTAAATTAACGCATTTATTATTTCTGTAGTTCTTTCTCATAATCCTAAAAATAGTTCTAGCTTTAAGAAATTAGCATTAATATAGAAGAGATATCTGTATATAAAATGATTGTCCTTTGCTCTATATAACGCTGTCATATACTCATGTTTATCGTTGCGATCATGCTATTTTTCATTTATTAATTTGTATTATGCCAGCTCTGTAAATACCGCAATTAATTAATTATGTTAAATTTGTGTCTAATTACGTACCGCCGCCCTTCCTGGATTGCGAACGGTGCATCGTATCTAACGGCGAGCACCGCTGAGCAGGCGGGAGTGGTCTCGGCACAGCTCGAGCTATTTGTCGATTCTTTACAATTATTTAATTTCTTTTTCCTACAAACTGACAGCGTACCGTACCCTGCGCCGCGCTTGCTCCTCGAGCGTGCGCCGGCGGCGGAGAAAGCGTGGCCTTGACACGCCGGTTCTATTTTTACCCACGGTTAAGCGCTTGCATGTGTGCGTTTAATTTTGTATAAGGAGTATTGTTTTATATTATCTGATAAGCGTACGCATCTCTCATGCAAAATTATTCATTTTATGTAAAATTATAGTGTAAGAATAGGTTAAAACATTTGATTTAATATTTGTAAATGTAATTAATATTTAAGATAGTAAACTTTCTGTGTTAGTAATAAGTACATTTAGTCGAGCGTCTCGAGACTCGAGCCTCCGGGAAATGCGGCTTCAATAGAAGTCGTATTCCTCAGTTTAGCGATAAATCATTTTCTTTATTCGGGACACACTTATATATATATACTAGATTATTCAATAATTAATTCTTAACTGTACAGGCACTGTATGAGCGAGACAGGAGACTAGGTAGTACAACTTGTATCCATTAGCAGTTGTACACCCTACGTCTCCACGAATCAATAGTTTATATTTTATTTTTACGTAATTACTGCAAATCCAACTTTTATTATACACTTCCAAAAATTAGTTTGAATAAACGGCCACCGGGGAAAGTAAAATCCTCGGTGGAATATATATAGATATAGGTAACCTAGGCAGAAACGTATCAAATAGCGTTCTGCCAGAAAACATACTCCCAAATAAGCGAAGTAAATAGATAATATCACATATACACATTTATCCAATAAGAATTAAAATGTTCCAATATGATTAAACATAAGATTAAGAAAAAAAAAAAAAAAAAAAAACCTAACCTAACCTAACTCAACCTAACTCTAACCTAACCTAACCTAACCTTAACCTAACCTAACCTAACCTAACTCCAACCTAACTCTAACCTAACCTAACCTAACCTAACCTAACCTAACCTAACCTAACCTAACCTAACCTCCAACCTAACCTAACCTAACCTAACCTAACTCCAACTCCAACCTAACCCAACCTAACCTAACCTAACCTAACCTAACCTAACCTAACCTAACCTTAACCTAACCCAACCTAACCTAACCTAACCTAACCTAACCCAACCTAACCTAATCCCAACCTAACCTAACCTAACCTGTCCCAACCTAACCTAACCTAACCCAACCTAACCTAACCTAACCTAACCTAACCTAACCCAACCTAACCTCCAACCTAATCCCAATCCCAACCTAACCTTAACCTAACCTAACCTAACCCAACCTTAACCTAACCTAATCCTAACCTAACCTAACCTAACCCAATCCCAACCTAACTAACCCCCACCTAATCCCATCCCACCAGTCTCGCGCTCGCGCTCGACCCGTACGCAGCGAAACTGAAGCGCTCCGTGATTAAAAAATCACGAAAGTGGGTAAAGTTTTGTGAAAACAGTCGTTTTATACATCAAAAGACGCAGAAAAGTGTGAACAATGTGATGGTGTAGTTTTTATTAACAATTTATTTATTTTTAAACCCATTTTGGGTCAAAAACAGTTTTTAAAACAATAATTGTGCGGAGTTATCAACTTCAATCGCGTGCGGCACTCCATCTGTCGCGATGACCCCCCAATATTTTTTGTGTTTTAGATAGACCACCTATCTATACTTATGTGTGCCAAATTTCAGATTTTTCTGAATAATAGTTTTTAAGTTATAGACCTTTTTCGCTAAAAGGACCCTATAGTTTACGTAATATTAAATCTCAAACCGACTTTTTTGTTCATTATTATTAGTGCTTAATTATAGTTTTAAAGTGCAGTGTGGACACTAAAAATAGGTTATTGTATAAAACTTTTTACATCAGGAGACGCTCTCCCCCGCAAATTAATGTTTTTAAGCGATAGCGATGTCGAGTAAGACGACAGCAGCGGATAACCTCTCCCCCGCCCTACCGGCGGGGGTGGAGGAAGTCAGCGATGTAGACACGTTCTTAAGCGTTGTCTACAAACTAACCGAGTGCATTAACAAAGCCGTGACTGAGGGTAAATCGGTCACGGCAGCCAACAAGCGTCTAATTACTTTGGCTGCGACGGAGATTCGTCGCTGCGGCCACAAGTTGGCTAGCATCACTCCTGATGCAGCAACTACACCTGCGATCACACCCATCGACAGCGATTTAAAGGCTGACATCGTGGCCTGTGTACGTGATGAGATGGCCAAATTTAAGGGGCAGATCTCAGCGCAGCTCCAGCAGACTCGCACCACGTCATACGCTCAGGCCGCAATGACCGGCCGCACTCCAGCGACTCAGGGCGGTGGCGCCACATCTTCGGCCACACCTGCTCCACCACCTGCGACCAAGCCAGCTATCATAGTCAGCACGGTGGCGGAGACTAAGACCAGGCAAGAAGTGATACAAGCTTTTAAGAAGAGTATTACGTACCGCGAATCATCATACGCACCGGCACGCATTCAAGCTGTGTCGAACAACAAATTACGGATCGAATTCGATACTACGACCCAGAGAGATGATACGTTACAGCGACTAAAAGAGCGATCAGAAATTAAGGCTGAACCTGTCCGCAGACTTAAGCCTATGATCATAATGAAAGGCGTCTCAAAAGACACTCCTGCTGAAGATCTCGTCGCCATCATAAAGGTTCAAAACACTGAACTCGGCGAGATAATCGGCAGCGAACCCGAGAACCTGAAATTACGTTTTAAGCGGAATAATAAAAACCAAAATTTATATAACGCAGTTCTATCAGCGGAACCGAAGATATTCAGGAAAATGGTGGATATGGCTAGGATAGCCGTAGACCATCAGAAAATCCACGTTGCCAGCTTCTCTCCATTCCTTCAGTGCCATAAATGCCTGCAATTCGGGCATATGCGATCCCATTGTACAGCGACCGTGAGCCCTTGCTCGCACTGCGCTAGCACCGACCATCAAGTTGCTGAGTGCCCAAGCAAAGACGCTCCAAACTCAGCGAAATGTTTTAATTGTGTTGCTCATAATGATAAATTTAAAACAAAAAATGACATAAAACACACCGCGAACTCAATGTCCTGCCCACGCTTGCGAGCCATGAGAGAGAGAGTCGACAACAGAGTAGACTATGGAGCGTAGCTCCTCTCTCTCACGGTCAGCGATGATTGGAGCAGTTTTTCAATTTTTTATATCTAAATTTTTACCACTTTATACAACTGTCATATACTATTTTTATATTTACGTGGCATGTCATTCATCAATCATTAAATTGCCTCAACCAATTAACCATATTAAATTTGTGTCATGCACGTGCCGCCGCCCTTCCCGGGATGCGAGCGGTGCACCGTATCTAACGGCTAGCACTGTTGAGCATGCGGAGCGGCCACGGCCCTTTAAAATTTTTTTAATTGTTTACATTTTAATTTCACAACCGGACGGCGTTGGTGTCGCTCCTTTGCCCCGCCCTGCTCCCGCGCATTCCGCAAAGGACCGGGGCCTCAAGCGGTGTCTATTTTAGATGCGGCGACGCAGTTCAATTGTTTATACAATCTTAGTAATAATTTCTTTTTTGTAATTACTTTTCAAAATCATTATGATAGGTCTAGCTCTAATAAATTAGTACTAATATAGATTAGATACTTGTATACAAAAGAATTGTTGTTGGTCTTTGCCAAAGCAATGCTGTCACGTATTTATGTTTATTTTCTTTACAATCTTGCTATTTTTCTTTATTAAATTATATTAGGCCAGCTTTGCAAGCATTCAATTAATTAACCGCGTCAAATTTGTGTTCATCATACGCCGCCGCCCTTCCCGGATTGCGAACGGTGCATCGTATCCCATGACGAGCACCGCTGAGCACGCGGGATCGGCCACGGCACCATTTAAACTTTCTATCGCTCCGTCTTAATTTGTTTTCACTCTTACTCTCACAACCGACGGCGTGCTGCGTCGCCCCCGCCTCGCCCCGCTCCCCGCGCCCGCCGCGAAGGGACCGGGACCCCAAGCGATGTCTATTTTTAGATGCGGCGACGCAGTCCAATTGTTTATGTTATCGTATTTACTATTTCTTTTTCTTTATTTGTAATTCCTTTACAAAAATTCTAAGATAGGTCTAGCTTTAAGAAATTATCATTAATGTAGAATAGATACTTGTATATAGATAAATAATTGTTGTTTTTTGCATTATATAAATTATGTCAAACTAGTGTTTAAGCATATGGCACATGCCGCCGACACATTCCCGGGCTGCGAACGACGCCCGTATTTTACTGCGAGCATCGCCGCTCGGGAGTGGCCGTGGCATGGTTTAAATTGTCCATCGCTCCTTACAACTTGTTATTGCTGCGACCGTTAGCGCACCGCGCCTCCCGCGCCTCGTCCCGCTCCCCGCGCACGAGGCGTCGGGACCGTGACCTTCAAGCGGCGTTCAATTTTTAGATACGGCGACGTAGTTCAATTTACCAAGTTATCGTAGTAATTATTTCTGTTTCTTTAGTAACTCTTTTTCTAAATCCTAATGTTAAGGTCTAGCTTTAAGTAATTAGCACTAATTCAGAATAGATACTTGTATACATATAACTGCTCTTTTTGCATTATATAATGTTGTTATATACTTATGTTTATTTTTACGATCATACAATCTATCATTTATTAAACTATAGTAGGCCATCTTTGTTATTACTCTAATCAATTAAGCATGTTAAATTTGTGTCTAAGCACGTGCCGCCGCCTTTCCCGGGTTGCGAACGGTGCATCGCATCTGACTGCGAGCACCGCTGAGCATGCGGGAGCGGCCTCGGCACACTTTAAAATTTTAATCTGTATAAATTATTGTTCCCACAAACCGACAGTGCACCGCGCCCCCCGCGCCGCGCCTCGCTCCCCGAGCGTGCGCCGGCTGCGGAGAAGGCGTGGCCTCGTTACACCGGGTCTATTTTTAGCCACGGCGAAGCGTTTGCATGTGTGCGTTTAATTTTGTATAAAGAGTATTGTATTATGTTATTCGTTGCGCGTACACATCTTTCGTGTAAAATTATTCATTCTTTGTAAAATTATAGTGTAAGTATAGGTTAAAACATTTGATTTAATATTTGTAAATGTAATTAATATTTAAGATAGTAAACTTTCTGTGTTAGTAATAAGAACATAAAATACGTCCTATGACTGAGCCTCCGGGAAATGCGGCTTCACTAGAAGTCGTATTCCTCAGTTCAGCGACACAATTATTTTCTTTATCTGGGACAAACTTATATATATACTTGCTTATTCAATTAATTCTTAACTGTACAGTAATTCTGTATGGTTTAAGGGTATGAGACTAGGTAGTACAACCTGTATCCATTAGCAGTTGTACACCCTACGTCTCAAAGAATCAATAGCTAAGATATTATTTTTATGTAATTAATGTAAAACCAATTTTCTATACACGTGTAAAAATTAGTCAATAAACGGCCATCGGGGAAAGCAAAATCCCCGGTGGAATATATGGGGATATGTAACCTAGGCAGAAACGTATCAAATAGCGTTCTGCCAGGAAACATACTCCCCAAGTAAGCGAAACAAATAGTTAATATCACACATAAACATATTATCCAATAAGAATTAAAATGCTCCAATATGATTAAACATAAGATTAATAAAAAAAAAAAAAAAACCTAACCTAACCTAACCTAACCTAACCTAACCTTTTTTTTTTTTTCGTGGGAAATGCCTACGCATACCCGGCCCCGCGGGGACGAGGGCGGGTTATGTCGGACTCGCACCGACTAAAACCCACGGTGTTCCATCGCTCCACCCAGTGCTGTGCATGCGGGCAATGCCAGAGCATTCTTCCGCGTGCACAGCTGGTGGCGGCTCGCTATTGCGGGCCCCGGCAGTTTGATCTGTGTTGAGAGCGCGCGGGAACACCGGGCGCGCTCTCACCTCGCTGACTTGTATTGAGCGACAGACCTCCCCGTGTCCATCGCTCGAGTCGTAAGGGCGGAATTGAGTACTTAATACTTTCTCCTTTCTTCCTCTGGCGGCGGCTGTGGAGTGGTCCCAGGGTCATGGGACGCTTCCTCCTCCATCGGCTGGCTGGTCGGTTGCCGAGGTGGCAACGGGCACCGGGCCTTTCCCGGCCTTGAAGGCGCGTTACAAGCCTTCCCCATTCTGTGGTCCGCCGGTTTCTTTGCGGCAACGCACACGGCACAACGCGGGTAAGGAGTTGACCGGTACGCCTTATGGCCAGGCTGGCCACAGCGGCAGCACAGCTCCCCGGTCGATCGGTGCGTCGCACTGAGCCCTCACGTGTCCCGCCTCAAAACAGCGGAAATAATCAAGAGGTGAGGGCTCTACGAGCTTCACCTCGGCCACCACCCACGAGACCATCAGACGTCCTGCGGCAGCCACCTTTTGGCAGCAGCCACGGGACACCGAACTCAGGGTTCTCCCGAGGCCCGCGGGGCTACCGCAACTGCCACACTTTAATAGTGTCCCTGGGACAGTCACCAGCCAGCGATACAGCCGCCACCACATCCCTCCACAGAGGCCGAATCATCTAGACCGGACACCTTTGACTTCGGCTGTCTTAGCCGGTCTAGACACCCGGACCCTTTGCCCGCTGCGGTGAACACCTCCTCAACCTTTTGGCGAGGGCGTCCGCCTTGTCTCCGCCAGCGTCTGCGCCGGGGATCTCGAACATACGAGCCCCCGTGGCGCAGATTCGAAACGCATCTCGGTTATACCGAGGGCGGCGAGGTTTATTTTCGCCTTCGCCTCGGTAATCACCTCAATGTATGTGACGCCTGCTGCCACAGCCTCCGGCTGCAGGGTTACTACCACAGCGGACGATCGCGGAGTCGCAATCTTTACCGCCCTCTTCTTTGCGGGTTCGCCGGGACCCTTTGCCGCCTTTCCCGCCCTGTTTCTGGGTCCCTTCCTCTTCACCACCGTTGTCCATGGTTGATCCTTAGACTGCGGCGCTGGTGGCAGAGGTCGGGACTCTGTTGCCATCTTTGTCCTTCCTTCGCGGCCTTGCTCCGCCCTCCTTTGGGATGCTTCGGGGCCGCAGAAGACCCCACTGCAGCCGGTTTAATTACGTTATGCCAGCCTTGACAGGCGGCTTTGCGGGAGCCGGTGCCTGGGAAGGCGAAGGGCTGGATGGTGGACCGGGCACCGCCTCTGGTCTCTTGTCCGCTGCCAGTGAGGGCGAAGACGCTTCTTCTGGAAGGAGATTTGTCCTCCAAGGCGGTGAATCTGGCGCTGATCATTGACCCCACCTGGTCAATGATCGAGCGCAATGAGCCTTCCTTGCCCGATTCCTCGACGTGCTGGCTGGGCCGTTCCACCTGCATCTGCAGATGAGCCACCTCCTTCCTGAGCTGCGACACTTCGCCTTGGAGGCGAGCGTTATCAGTTTGCAGCTTCCTCGTCCGTCTCGAGGTACAGCGTCGCTGCAGAGTCTTGGCGGCCTCGCTGACATTCTCCGCAGCCTCCTTTAGCGCCTTCACCCATATGCCTTTAAGGTTTTGGACCTTGTGGCAACTATGGTGTGATGACGCCTACACTGTCCTCGATCCTCTTTTCAAGCTCCGTCGCCGTCTCGAAGTCGCCATACTGCTGGACGACGACCTGACAGGGGTTGACTTCCTGACGGCGCGGAGCTGACGAGACGATGATGCGATCTCCGCCTCCGCCTCCAACCTCAATTCCGCTTCTTTCGCGGCCACCAACTCCATTTTGCCCGGCAAGGCTGACGTACTCCCCTGTCGTCGGAGGTCGTCCTCTACCTCTTTTGGCCGACGCCGTAATGCCCTGGCTGTTTGTTCCATCCAGGCCCGTTACGGGACCAGCACCAATACCTGCGTCCTTAGAAGGACGTTTTCTCCCACTTCTTCTCTCGTCGAATGACTCTACGCTGAGCATAGAGTCGCTCGTATCGTCGTCGCTATCCACAATGCATCTTGTTTTGTATTAGATTTGCTCATTTTGTTCCTTCTTAATGCTTTTGGACGAAATAACAGGTCGACCTCGGGTTACGCCTTTCCGAGGGCAAGACTACATACTGTGGGGGCGTCCGGTACCCATACAGGTTTTAAGACTTCGCTGTCTGATTTTTATAGAGATTTACTCCTCGCGGGCCGGCTGGTTAAGGCAAGCCCTCCGCTCCGCTGCACTTCGACGTACCCCATAATCGTCAACGCTGGGGTCTTTGAAGAGAGTACAGCGGGTTACGGCGTGCTGGGAGAGCTGACGTAACTCCCCAGTTTTGGACGGTTGAGTGCCGGCGGCAGTGTGAGTGCACACCGAGCCCGTCCCTCCACTATGAGATAGGCACACCGGAAACGAAGACGTTACCAGTTCCCAAATACCTACTATCATTTGTTGCCTTTCCCCGGATACTTTGATCAAGGGGAAATGCAATTTTCATTCGCGCATTGGACACTGAGAACCAGCTATCGTCACCAGTTCCCACGCACTATCGGTCGGTTGCCTTTCCTCCGGATACGGAAATCAAGAGGAAATGCAACTCCTCCTGCCACCTGGGCTGTGCCCTCCGCTTATCAGAGGGACACGCAGAGCAGCTTATCCCCCTGTCAGAACATTCGCCACTGGCAACAACGTATCATCACCAGTGCCCAGGGTGCATTGAAACCCGGCGTTGCCTTTCCCCGGATACAATAGTATCAAAGGGAAATTCAACGACCAGGCACTCGAGGAGGTTTTCTGACGTGGCACCCCAATAACCTAACCTAACCTAACCTTTTTTTTTTTTCGTGGGGAAATGCCTACGCATACCGCCCCCGCGGGGACGAGGGCGGCTTGGCGTCGGACTCGCACCGACTAAAACCCCACGGTGTTCCATCTGCCCACTTAGTGCTGTGCATACGGGGGCGCGTGAGCATTCTTCCGCGTGCACAGCTGTGGCGGCTTGCTAAACGCAGGCCCCGGCCATTTTTTAACCTTTTTTATGAGAGCGCGCGGGAACACCGGGCGCGCTCTCGCCTCACTGACTCATGTTGAACTACGGACCTCCCCGGGCCCATAGCTCGAGTCGAATTCGGGGGGAAGTAGGGTATGCTTGCGCTTACGCTTTTCCCCCCGGCGGCGGCTGCGGACTAGTCCCGTGGTCACGGGACGGTTCCTCCTCCATCGCTTCAACTGTCCTTTGTACACCGCCGGTGCCTGCGGCAGCGGGCGGACCAACCTTTTCCCCACTCTTGGGCGCGGCCTTGCAGGCCTTGCCTCTATCTTGTGGTCCGCCGGTTTTGCTGGCTGCGCGCACAGCGCAACGCGCTGGCGGAGCACCGTGCCGCCCAGGCCAGATTCACCACAGCGGAAGCACAGCTCTCACGATCGACTGCGGCGACGCACTGAGCCCTCACATGTCCAGCTTCTAAGCAGCGGAAACACCTCACAGGTGAGGGCTCCACCAGTTTGACCACGGCTGCTACCCACGAGACTACGAGTTGCCCGCCGGCGTTCTTTGGCGCATCCATAGGGCACTTGACCCAGGCCATTCCGAGTCCTGCAGGGTATCGCAGAATGTCGCTGCACTTCTTAACGGCCTCTTTCAGTGCAGCCACCAGCCTTCGTCACGGCCGCTACCACGTCCTCCGTTGTAGCAGAGTCGTCCAGACCGGTCACCTTGACCTCCGCCGTCTTTGCCGGTCTGGATACCCGCACTCGCTGCCCGCTGCTGCAAGCACCTCGCTTAATCTTTTAGCGAGGGCGTCTGCCTTTGTCGCCGCTGGGTTCGCGCCGGGATTTCAAACATCTGAGCTCCTGCTGGCAGACGCGGAATCCTTATCTCGGTTATACCGAGGAGGCGAGGTTGATCTTAGCCTTGCCCGGTAACGTGTCGGTATAGGTGACGCTCTGCTGCCACTGCCTCCGGCTCCAGGGTCACCACTGACGGCGGACGATCGCGAGTGGCGATCGTGACTTCGCCCTCTTTGCGGGTTTTGCGGGACTCTTTATCATCACCGCCTTCCAGTCTTCTTTTGAGTCCTTCACCACCGTAGTCCACGGTTGCTCCGTTGACTTCTGGTACCGGTGGTCGGGACTCAGCTTCCCTCGTTTGGCTTTTCGCGTAGCTCGCCCGCTTTCCTTTGGGGCGTTTCGGGCCACGGAACCCCTATAGCGGCAACTGGTGCGGCGCTAACTGTTTTTGACAGTGTTTTCCTTGCAGCTGCAGGTGCCTGGGAAGGCGGGGACTGGACAAAGGAACGGGTTCCGCTACCAGTCCTTCTATCTGCCGCCAGTGGTGGGCGGAGGCGCTTTCTTTCCGGCAGCAGGCGGTCCTCTTAGTGGTGCGACCTGGCGTTGATCATTGACCCCACCTGGTCAATGATCGAACGCACGATTCTCCTCTTACCAGCGCCTCTGTGCTTGTTGTCCGGCTGGTTTACCTGCATACGCAAGTAGCCACCTTCCGCAGCGCACACTTCGTCTAGGAGGCGAGCAGTTTGCAGCCTGCAGGTTCATGTTTCATCAGAGGTACAGCGTCTCTGCAGAGTCCGAGTAACCTCTGTCACGGTCTCCCGCCTCCTTTCCAGCGCACGAACAAAGTTGCCCTTTTGGGCTCTGGACCAGTGGCAACCAAGTTGATGACGCCGACGCTGTCCTCGATCCTCTTCCAGGTCCGCCGTTGCCTCGAAGTCGCCATCGTTTGACACGACTCCAGACAGGTTGATCTCCTGCGCGGAGCTGTCGAGTTGCCGCAACAATCTTCGCCTCCGCCTCCACCCTCAGTTCCGCTTCGGTGCTGACACCAACGCCACTTTTGTTTCGGGCAAGGCCTACGTACTCCCTTCTGTTGTTGGGGGTCGCCTCGGCCTCTCTTTGGCAGATGTTCTGCTGCACCCAGGCTGTTTCCACCGTCATGGCTCGTAAGCAGACCAGAGCCATGATGCGTCCACAGAAGGACGTGTTTCCTCCCGCCACTTCGTCTACTGTCTTCAAACGACTCTACGCTCAGCATAGAGTCACTTTGCCGTCATCACTCGTCTCTGTTCAGTTTCAGTCCGTTGTGCATAATTGCTTTTCCATTTTGACTCTAATGATAAAGGCCGATATAAACGGTCGATCCCCGGGTGACGCCTATTCCGGAGACAAGGCTGCATACTGTGAGGGTCGCCTGGTACCTTACAGGCTTTTAAGACTTCGCTGTCTGGTTTTGTAGAGGATCCTTCTCGCGGGCCGGCCACTATGCCTCCGCTCCACTGCACTCAACGTACCGCATGATCGTCAGCGCTGGGGTCTTTGAAGAGAGTACAGCGGTTACGGCGCTGGTGGAGCCGACGCACTCTCAGTTTTGACGGTTGTGCCCGAGGCAGTGTGTTAGTGCACACCGAGCCTGTCCTTCCACTATGAGCATTAGGCACTGGAAACGATATATCGCCTTTCCGCCAGTTCCCAATACTCCACCATCATTTGTTGCCTTTCCCCGGATACTTTGATCAAGGAGAAATGCACCACTCTTCAGTATTTGGGTACCGAGAATGACGTATCGTCACCAGTGCCCACGTGCAACATTGTTCGGTTGCCTTTCCTCCGGATTTGGAAATCAAGAGGAAATGCAACCCTGCCACTCCGCAGTGCCTCCATAATCAGAGGGGACACGCAGAGCAGCTATCCCCTGTCAGAACATCATCTGCCACTGGTAACAACGTCATCACCAGTGCCCAGGGTGCACTGTCCTGGCAAGTTGCTTTCCCGATGCAATAACAAGGGAAATTCAACGACCAGGCACTCGAGGAGGTTTGACGTGGCACCCAACCTAACCCAACCTAACCTAACCTAACCTAACCGTTCCAACCTAACCTAACCTAACCTAACCTCAACCAAACCTAACCTAACCTAACCTAACCTAACCTTTTTTCGGAAATGCCGCCACACCAGCTCCTGGGACGAGAGCGGTTAGGTCGGACTCGCACCGACTAAAACCCACGGTGTTCCATCGCTCCACCCAGCGCTGTGCATACGCGCGAGCATTCTTCCGCGTGCACAGCTGGTGGCGGCCAGTTGTGTGGCCTTTCGGCATACGGCCCAGTTCAGAGCGCGGGAACACCGGGCGGCGCTCTCACCCGCTGACTTGTATTGATGACAGACCTCCTGCGTCCATCGCTCGAGTCGTAAGGGGAAATGAGTACGCCTACGCTCTCACCTTCCCCTGCGGCGGCTGTGAGGGGGCCCAGGTCTTGGGACGCTTCCTCCTCCATCGGTTGGCTGGTCGGTTGCCGAGGTGGCAACGGGCGGACCGGCCTTTTTCTGGCTTTGTAGCGGCGCTTTGCCTTCCATCCCATGGTCCGCCGGTTTCAGCGGCGACGCACACGGCACAACGCGGGTAAGTGGAGCATTCGTGCCGCCCAGGCCAGGGTTAACTGGCAGCGGCAGCAGACAACTCCCCCGGTCGATCGGTGCGTCGCACTGAGCCTCACGTGTCCGCCTCAAAACAGCGGAACACCTAAGAGGTGAGGGAGTTCTACGAGCTTCACCTCGGCCACCACCCACGAGACTCATCAGATCCCCGCGGCCACCTTTTTGCAGCAGCCACGGGACACCGAACCCAGGTTATCCTGAGGTCTGCGGGATACCGCAGACTCGCTACACTTAATGGTGTCCCTGGGACAGTCGCCAGCCAACGAAACAGCCGCCACCACTTCCACCGAGACCGAGTCATCAAGACGTAATTTTACCCGGCGGTCTTTGCTGGCCTGAGGACCCGGACCGCTTTGCCCGCTGCGGCGAGAACCTCCCCAACTTCTGAGCGAGGGCGTTCGCCTTGTCCTCGCTGTCTGCGCCGGGGATCTCGAATATCTGAGCCCTGTGGCGCAGATGGAACGTCTCGCTATCCCGAGGGCGGCGAGGTTTATTTTCGCCTTCGCCTCGGTGATCACCTCAATGGTGACGCTCGCTGCCACAGCCTCCGGCTCCAGTGTCGTCACCACAGCGGACGATCGAGTCGCGATCTTGACCGGTCTCGGTGCGGGTTTGCTGACCCTCTGCCGTTTCTAATTCTTTTGCTCCTTCTTCACCACCGTCGTCCATGGTTGCTCTACGGACTGCGGCAACGGCGGCAGAGGTCGGGACTCAACAGTTTTCTTTAGGCCCCTCAGCGGGCTTCGGTCCTCCCCTTGGTGATCTTCGGCCCCAGAAGACCCTGACAGCCATTGAAGGCTGGCGCCTTTGACAGGCAATTCTGCGGTAACCGGTGCCCGAGAAGCCGATGGCCAGCGACTGCGCAACGCTTCCGATCTCTTATCAGCCGCCACGATAAGTGAAGACTTTCTCCGGAAGGAGACGGTCCTCCAGTGCGGCGCGAATCCTGGCGTTGATCATTGACCCTAACGGTCAATGATCGAACGTGCTAACTCCTCTTCCTGCTCCCTCGGCTTGGGTGGTCGGTCAACTTGCATCCGTATGCCACCCTTTCCTCAGTTGTGATAATTTCGCCCTGAGGCGAGCGCGTTGTCCGCCTGCAGCTTTCAGTTCTTCCGAGGTACAGCGTTGCTGCAGAGTCTTGGCGGTCTCGCTTACGTTCTTCGCAGCCTCCCTTCAGCGCCTTCATTCCAGATGCCCTTCAGGTTCTTCGACCTTTGGGCCACCATGGAGATGTGACGCCGACGCTGTCCTCGATCCTCTTTTGCAGCTCCGATGCCGGCTCGAAGTCGCCATCGTTCGACGACGACTCCGACAGGGTTGATATCCTGCCGGCGCGGAGTTGACGAGACGATGAGCGATTCTGCCTCCGCTTCCAACCTCCTCCTCTCTCCCAGCCTACCAACGCCATTTTGGCCTGGGCAAGGCCGACGTACTCCCCAGTCGTTGGGTACGTCCACGACCCTGTTTGGCAGGATGCTGTTGCCTTTCCCGACCACACTTCCCACATCTTGGCCTATCGCCGGACCAACCTGATATCTGCGTCCTTTGAAGGACGTTTCTTCCCGCTATGCTTCTCATCGAGTGACTCCATCGCCAAGCATAGAGTCGCTCGTGTCATCGTCAATTGCCCACCCTCAAGTTTTTGCTTTTGTATGTGCTCATTGTGAACTTAATGAGTGCGGACGAAAACGTCGACCCCGGGTTACGCCTTCCGGGGGCAAGACTACACCGTGGGGCGTCCGGTACCTACAGGTTTTGGTGACTTCGCTGTCTGATTTTTATAGAGATTTTACCTCGCGGGCCGGGCTAATTAAGGCAAGCCTGGCTCCGCTGCACTTCGACGTACCCCATAATCGTCAGCGCTAGTCTTTGAAGCGAGTACAGCGGGTTACGGCGCGCTGGTGGAGCTGACGTAATCTCCCCAGTTTTGACGGTTGAATGCCCGCGGCAGTGAGTGCACACCGAGCCCGTCCTCCACTATAGCATTATACCGGCACGATATATCGTCACCAGTTCCTAATACCTTACCATCATTTGCTTTTTTCGCCTTTCCCCGGATACTTTGATCAAGGAGAAATGCAATCTTTCACTCATGCATTGGAATTGAGAAACGACGTATCGTCACCAGTTCCCACGTGCAATTATCGGTCGGTTGCCTTTCCTCCGGATACGGAAATCAAGAGGAAATGCAACTTCGCCACTCCGCTGTGCCTCCGCTTATCAGAGGGACACGCAGAGCAGCTTATCCCCCCTGTCAGAACATTCGCCACCGGCAACAACGTATCATCACCAGTGCCCAGGGTGTACTGGTTCGGCGTTGCTTTCCCCGATACAATAGTATCAAAGGGAAATTCAACGACCAGGCACTCGAGGAGGTTTCTGACGTGGCACCCCAACCCAACCTTTTTTTTTTTTCGTGGAAATGCCTACGCATACCGCCCTGCGGTGAGGGCGGGCGGTGCCGGACACGCACCGACTAAAACCTCCCCACGGTGTTCCTCTTTCTGCTCATTCTGGTGCTGTGCATGGGCGCGCGTGAGCATTCTTCCGCGTGCACAGCTGTGGTGGCTTTGCTAAACGCAGGCCCCGCCGTTTGTAACCTTTTATGAGAGCGCGCGGGAACACCGGGCGCCTCACCTCTCACTAACTCATGATGAACTACGACCTCCCTGGCCCATAGCTCGAGTCACCCGGGGAAGTAGAGTGCTTACGCCCAGCACTTTTCCCCGGCGGCGGCTGTGACTTGTCCCAGGTTGCCGGGACGGTTCCTCCTCCATCAACTCAACCGTCTCCTTGCGGCTGGCTGGCCGGGTGCCTAGGTGGCGCGGGCGGACCATCCTTTCCTCTTCTTGTACGCGGCCTTGCAGGCCTTGGCTCCCCATCTTGTGGTCCGCCGGTTTGCTGGCCGGGTGACGCACACAGCGCACGCGGGCTGGCGGAGCACTGTGCCGCCTTGTGGCCAGATTCACCACAGCGGAAGCACAGCCCCACGATCGACGTGGTGGCGACGCACTGTGCCCTCACATGTCCAGCTTCTACAGCGGAAACACCTCACAGGTGAGGGCCCACCAGCTTCTGACCACGGCTTTCACCACGAGACCATGACGCCCGCCGGCAGCCACCTTTTGGCGGCAGCCACAGGGCACTTGACCCAGGCCATTCCTGGAGTCCTGCAGGGTACCGCAGAATGTCGCTGCACTAACGGCCTCTTCAGTGCAGCCACCAGCCTTCGTCACGGCCGCTACCACGTCCTCCGCTGTAGCAGAGTCGTCCAGACCGGTCACCTGACCTCCGCCGTCTTCGCCGGTCTGATACCCGCACCCGCTTGCCCGCTGCTGCAAGAACCCTCGCTTAGTCTTCGAGCGAGGGCGTCCGCCTTGTCGCCGCTGGGTTCGCGCCCGGGATTTCGTAACATCCGAGCGCCCGTTGCGCAGACACGGAATCCCATTCAGTTATACCGAGGAGCGAGGTTGATTCGCCTTTGCCTCGGTAATAACATCGGTATAGGTGATGCCTGCAGCCACTGCCCTGGCTCCAGGGTCACCACCACGGCGGACGATCGCGGAGTGGCGATCGTGACTGCCTCTTTGCGGGTTTTACGGAACCATTTGCCGCCGCCTTCCCAGCCTTCTGAGTCCTTTCTTCACCACCGTAGTCCATGGTTGCTCCATTGACTGGTGGCGCCGGTGGTCGGGACCCAGCTTCCTCGGTTGGCTCTCACGGTCTTGCTTTGCTTCCCTTTGGGGCGCTCTGGCCCGCGGAACTCCCAGCGACAGCCGGTGCGGCGCTAACTGCCAGCGACAGGCAGCCTTGGTAGCTGCCGGTGCCTGGGAAGACGAGGGACCGGACAATGAACGGTTTCCGCTCCCAGTACTTCATCCGCCGCCACGGTGGGCGGAGCCGCTTTTCCGGTAGGAGGCGGTCTTCGCGCAGTAATATGCCGATCATTGACCCCACCTGGTCAATGATTTGAACGCACGAGCTCCTCCTGCCAGCTCCCCTGTAGCTTGTTGGCTCGGTCATTTACCTGTATCCGCAGGCCACCTTCCTTCCGCAGCTGACGGGTGCCTGCAGCCAGGTTTCGCGTTTCATCAGAGGTACAGGCCCCTGCAGAGTCCGAGTAACCCCAGTCACGTCCTGCTGCCTCCTTAAGCGCATCACGAACAAAGTTGCCCTTAAAGCTCTTTGACTTAGTGGCAACTGCTACACGCCGACACTGTCCTCGATCCTCTTCCAGGTCCACTGTTGTTCGAAGTCGCCATCGTTTGATGACGACTCAGACAGGGTTGACTTGCCGGTGCGGAGCCGTCGAGCTGCCGCAACAATCTTCGCCCGCCTCCACCCCCAGTTCCGCTTCAAAGGACACCAACGCCATTTTTGTTTCGGCAAGGCCTACGTACTCCCCTGTTGTAGTCGCCTCATTCCTCTTTTTGGCAGATGTTTTGCCGTACCCAGGCTGTTTCCACCGTCATGGCCCGTAAGCAGACCAGAGTCACATGATGCGTCCACAGAAGGACGTTTCCTCCCGCCACTTCGGGTTCACTGTCTTCAAACGACTTCATTGCTCAGCATAGAGTCACTCGTCATCGTCGCTGTCTCAGTTCAGTTTCCAGTCCGTTGTGCATATAATTAAGTTTTCCATTTTGATTCCCACGATAAAGGTCACGATATAAACGGTCGATCCCCGGGTGACGCCCATTCCGAGACAAGGCTGCATACTGTGAGGGTCGCCTGGTACCCACAGGTTTTAAGACTTCGCTGTCTGGTTTTATAGAGTGATCCTTCTCGCGGGCCGGGCTAATTAAGGCAAGCCTCCGTCTAATTGCACTCTCAACGTACCCTATGATCGTCAGCGCTAAATTTCGAAGAGAGTACAGCGGGTTACGGCGCTGGTGGAGCCGACGTAACTCCCCAGTTTTACTTGGTTGTGCCCGGAGGCAGCAGTTAGTGCACACCGAGCCCGTCTCCACTATAGCGCATTAGGCACTGGAACGATATATCGTCACCAGTTCCTAATACTCACTATCATTTGCTGCCTTCCCCGATACTTTGATCAAGGAGAAATGCAACCTCCCACAACGCTCGACGGTTGAGTGCCCGGCGGCAGTAAAGCGCACACCGGTCGGTCTCACACTGTGAATATCAGGGCACTGCCAACGACGTATCGCCACCAGTTCCCAATGCATTACTCGTATTTCGTTGCCTTTCCCCGATACTTTGATCAAGGAGAAATGCAACTCTCCACCTCGCATTGGGCACATGTTCGGACACGTCACCAGTGCACAATGCGCACTATCGTTCGGTTGCCTTTTCTCCGGATATGGAAATCAAAAGGAAATGCAACCCCCTGCCACTCCACTGTGCCCTCCGCTTATCAGGAGGGACACGCAGAGCAGCTTATCCCCCTGTCAGAACAACATTCGCCACTGGCAACAACGTGTCATCACCAGTGCCCAGGGTGTTTGCTGGCGTTGCCTTTCCCCCGACAATAGTATCAAAGGAAAATTCAACGACCAGGCACCGAGGAGGTTTTCTGACGTGGGCACCCACCCCAACCCAACCTAACCTAACCTAACCTTAACCTAACCTAACCTAACCTAACTCAACCTAACCTAACCTAACCTAACCTAACCTAACCTAACCTAACCTTTTTTACATGGGAAATGCCTACGCATACCCACTGCGGGGGCAAGGGTGGGTTGCGTCGGACCTGCACCGACTAAAACCCCCATGGTGTTCCCCACCTCAGCCAGGTGGCGAGTGGGCCACGGGAACGCTTTCGCACACCTCCGCGACCCTGCTCGCGCTGGCCGGCGCCGGCCTCCTTCGGGGAGGACATCCCCTCTCACCCCTTCTCCCGCAAGGCGCGCTGAACACGGACGCGCCTTCCATCTCGGCCTCCTTCTTCAGTAGGTGGGGAAACGGACACCCCGAGTCCGCCTCCCAGAGGCCATGGGGCCAGGAAAGCACTGCCAACCCAGCCCCTGCGGCGGATCTGGTCTGCGGCTCCACTGCCGATCGATGTTCGGCTGGGTGGAGGACAGGAGAGCGGCAAACGAACACCGACACTCCTTCCTTCCCCGCGGCCCCACCACAGCCGCATCATGCGGTGACTCCTCGTTGAGTCACCGTGGAGTGATGGGGAGAGCGGCAACGCACACTCGACACTCCTCTCCTGCGACTCCGCCTCGGCTACTGGAGGGGAGCGGGGAAGGCCCTGCTCCGCCACTTCCGCCTCCAGCAGTTCACTGAACCGCTTCCGAGGCGAGCTCGTTACGAGCCCACCCGGAGGCCTCGGCCGGCTACAGCCTCTTAGGCTGGCCATTTGGGTTCCTCTACCACCGTGGGTGACTCACCACGGTTACTAAGCCCCCGCTACGACAAAGCGAGAACCCTTCGGGGAACCTAACCTAACCTAACCTAATCCCAACCTAACCTAACCTAACCTAACCCAACCTAACCTAACCTAACCTAACCCACCTAACCTAACCTAACCTAACCTAACCAACTCAACCTAACCTAACCCAACTCCCAACCTAACCTAACTCTAACCTAACCTAACCTAACCCACCTAACCTAACCAACCTAACCTAACCTAACCCAACCTAACCTAACTCAACCTAACCTAACCTAACCTAACCTAACCCAACTCTGTTCCAACCTAACCTAACCTTAACCTAACCTAACCTAACCTAACCTAACCTAACCTAATCCCAAACGTCCTAAACCCTAAATTGCACGAAGGCTAAGATGAAAAGGACCACAACACATTTAGCATGGAGGTCCGGTGAGAAAGAGGTGGGAGACCCTGGCTAGATCGACGGTGGCATATTGCTAAGGGCGTCCAAGGGCAGGTAGCACTCCAAATGTCATCAGTGAACCACTGGTATCACGCGGTCCAAGCAACCTTCAAAGGAGGAACCTGCCACGGCCGAATTAATCATCGAGGCAGCTGTATGGAAATAACGTTCGCCATAGTCCAGGAGCTCCCATATCGGGCGGACTGGGAGATGCGACACTACCAGGGCATTAAGAATAGTACAATGTCATACCCGAACCACCGGAAGGTGATCAAGGCTGCCATTAGAAACTGTCTGACGACACCATTGACGTCACAATATGCCCCGACCTCACAACCGAGAACATAGTTGTTGCCAAATTGAGAACAGGGCCTGGGAGATAGAGTGGGTGTCGGTGTACCTGAAGGTGATAAGCCTGATCCATGCCCTGGACTCTATTAAGGCGGCCGTGGAGGCTTTCCAGGACTGGAAGTGATACTCTGCACGGCCCGCGTGGAATACGGTGGGGCAGCCGGAAGTGGATAATAGGGGCTGGAGTTAGCGGCCACATTGATGAAACCTGAGCTCCATATACCAACCAGGGACTGAGCTCCACCTTCGACACCATTAGAGGTGGGAAGAGATTCTCTAGCTGCGCCGATATAACAACCTTGTTCGACGGACCTGCTCGGTAGAGGGAGGACTGAGGCTCTCTGGGAGAGATATCTAGCCTGACCACAAGGCAATCCTATTCAGTATAAATTTGGAAAAATCTGTAGGCGTAGACGTGCTAAAAGAACAACACGAAAGTACAATACAAAGAAGTAGAATTGGAGCGAGTTTTGTGAGAAACTCGCTCATTCTTGGAAGGACAGGAACATTACTAAAACAGAAGTAGAAACGATAAAACAAAGAAGAATTAGATAAAGAATAGATAATTCATGCAAAACCATCGCAAAAACATGTGAAAATACAATGCCGAAATTAGAGGAGTAAAAGACGAATAGGCTGCCTTTGGTGGACCAAAGAGCTGTCAAACTCAAAAGGAAGTCTCCAGGTTGAAGGACGACATCCTTACGCTGCGCCGGTGCGTCGAGAGCTATCGTCGGACAGTATATCGATGCAAAAGAAAGATACCATCTGGAGATGCAAACACGCCCGCATTGCTGGAAAACAGTTCTGTGGTAGACAGAACCGAGAAACAATGTGGGATGGGGTATACAGGGTGATAGGTCGCACAACCGTTAGACAAGAAGATATCCTCTTTGTCAGGGATGGTAGAGCCCTGGGCGAGGAATCAGCCAGAATCTTGGTAGAGACCTTTACCCGGCGATAAAGCCGAAGATGATGACTCGAGCACAGGCAGGTCAGAGCAGTTGCTGAATTCAGCCAAAAAAAGATCCTCATGACGAGTTCTGTGGACCCACCCTTTACAATGGAGGAGCTGATGCGGGCCGCGAACAGCTTTAATCCGAAAAAAGGCTCCCGGCATGGACGGCCTCACAGCAGATATTTGCGTGGCGGCCATTGTCTGACCTGGCACTGTTTCTAGTTAGCTCATCAACAAGTGTTCAGCCTTCTGCACACTTCCCGGCTAGTTGGAAAGAGGCAGGATAGTGGTGCCTGTGGGAACAGAAAGAAGACTACACTCCACCCCAAATCATAAGCAGGCCATCAGCCATTGCCTGTATTGGGGAAGATCATGGAAAAGGCACCAACCGCGGGCCGGCGGTATACCGTACCTGGGATCAGTCCGAATCAGTATGGCTTCATGCCGCAGCGTAGCACCGGAGGACTCTATGAAATGATACAGCTTGTGAGGACAATTAGTGAACAAAAGCTGATTGTGCTTGTGTCAATTTTGACATAGAGGAGCCTTCGACAGCGCGTGTGCGGTGGCTGGCCATACGATGCAGACCGATGAAACTGGGTGTCCAGCGAATCGAGACGCCTTGTTGATAAAGGCTTGGCGACAGATCAGTGCGTCTCAGGTATGCTGGGGCGGAATGTGTCAGGCAGACAACAAAGTGGGTGCGTACAAGGATCCATAGGGGGTCCAATATTCTGGAACTTGTTGCTGATCCATTGTTGGAGGGAGCTGAGTGGCAGGGGAGACCACCGCCAAGCTTTTGCAGATGATGTGGTCCTAATTTTCTCAGAACACGGGCACTAGGGAGTGTATGAGCGGGCCAATGCCCTCGAACATGTTCGAAGTAAATCAAAAACAAACTTAAATTTGGTAACTACTATAAGACCCAAGCAATGCTGATCACAAACAAGTTAAAATACGATTCACCACTTCAGTATGGGAGGGGAACGCATTGAGCTGAACCGGCGACATAAATACTGGCCTCACAGTTGACTGTGGATTAACATTCACCGCACACGTCAAGAATAAACGTGCCACAAGGTACAAAACCTCTGCGGTCAGCCATGAGAGCTGCAAAGATACAGTGGGGTCTGAACCTGAGAGTACCAGGACAATCTACATGGCAGTTGTCGAACCAGTGGTGCTATATGCGGCGAGCGCAATGGGCTCCGGCAAACGCAGCGGGAGAGGAAGAAACAGCTTGACATGGTGCAACGCGGCTTCGTGCAGAAGATTATAAAGGCCTACAAAACAGTCTCAAGCAATTCGGCCCTACTGCCCGCTGGCTGTTTCCTCTGGATCTGAGGGTGAGGGAAGCAGCCTCCTTTACGAAATAAAGAAAGGATATCCCAGCGGTAGTGGGTGATCGAGATTTGAGATCAAAGCAGACTATTCATGTGGAGATGCTACATCCCACAGATCAGGAGTCTGTGTCTTATAAGCGTCTGACGACGGTGCACAGGTGGACCAGCTTGAAAGTACGGAAGTCAAAATATTCACTGACGGAAGCAGGATAGAGAATAACGTCGGCGCGGCTCTATCAATATGGAGAGACTCCGTGACGAGTAACGAAAGCTAAAGCTGGGACACTTCTGCACTGTCTACCAGGCGGAACGTTGGCTCTGCTTGAAGCCACCAAATACGTGTCTAAAAATTTGCACGGAGCTGCAGTATATACTGGCGACTCCAGGTCTGCTCTCCAGACAGTAGTCCAGCATATCTCTATCCCCTGCGGTGAGAGATAGAGAAAACATCACCAAATCAAAAGCAAGGAAAAGTTTTAAGACTTACTGATTGCGCTTTTCCACGCAGGATAGGAGGGAAACGAGAGACAGACCACAATCCCAAAGAAGCTGCAATGAAAAATAAAAAGAAAGCCGGATTATGAGTTGTCCATTTCTTTCGTCAAGCGACAAATCCGAATGGAGTCGCTCGACGAATGGAATCGGCGATTTAAAGAAGGTGACACAGCATCTACGACCAAACAATTCTTTCCGATGCCATCAACGCGTATCCTATAGTTCGAAAAATAGAATTGACCCAACGGTAGTAATAATAATGACAGGGCACGGGGAAGCCTGAGTACTTGCACAGGTTCAAATGCAAGGAGAGCTCTTGCAAGCCTGTGGCGATGACAAGGTGGAAAGTGCGGATCCACCTTATCACAGAATGTCCTAAATATACTGCAGGAAAGAACACGAGAAATACAGCTACAAGTAGAAATAACTAAAAAACAATATACACGAAATTATAAGTTGTAAGGAATCTAGGAATAAGTTTATAAGTTACTGTAAATATATATGAAAGTTATAAATAAGAAGGCCAAATATACAATAAAAGGAGCTTCAGATTTTACTATATATGCTTTTAGTAATATATTCATTTAAACATATACTACTATATATATATGGTATTGTATGTTTAGTCTTTTATTATTATTATATTTTATTTTAAATAGTTATACAATATACATATAAAGTATTATGAAAAAAAAAAAAAAAAAAAAAAAAAAAAAAAAAATGCTAGAAAATAAATTTAGAATATAATTGTAGAACTAAGGTAGATAAGACATAGATATATGAATGATTGGTACGGTAGATATTATAATAAAATGGATATTTGTAATTGTGAATATAACACGCAATAATGAAGCAACGTATATTTTAAAGTAAAATTGGCACATAGATAATAATTGTAAAAGCGCAATAAAGTCCCTGGAGTTCACATGTCAGGAACAACATGCCAGACTCCCAAAAAATGGGATCACAAATAAAAAAAAAAAAAAAAAACCTAACCAACCTAACCTAACCTAATCCCAATCCCTAACCTAACCTAATCCCAACTCTAACCTAACCTAACCTAACCTAACCTAACCCAACTCTAACCCCAACCTAACCTAAATTCCAACTCTAACCTAACCTAACCTAACCTAACCCAACCTAACCTAACTCTAATCCCAACTCTAACCCACTGATATCCCCGTGTTGTGTCCAAAGTACGTCAAGTTTGTTATTTTAGTTGTAATTGTGTTTTTAAGCATTCTCTCTTTAAATTTCTTTCGAGCCGTTTCGAGGCCGTGTTCTGTTGTAAATCACATTTCATTACTTCCATAGTTACGTAATCTTTTACCTGAAAATATATGTTTTATTTCTTTGTTTTTCGTCGCGTTTTCGCCTTCGATCGGTCGTTTCCGGTCCACAAAATCGTCGATTCAGGCGCAACCTGCAAAGCGTTCTACCGAATTACGAAAATCGCCTGCCCACCCACCCCACTCTCATTACTTACGTAGATTCTCTAGACAGCCGGGCAGAAAAATTCATTATATTGTACTCAATAAAGTAAGACATTCCATTTTAGCCAGACAAGGCCATTACTTTATAATACATTACTTACGCCAAAGCCTGTATGTAACCGGCACACCCGTAAAACGGCGAACGATAAAATGAAATCGAACGCCCAGGAAAGCCCGGAACAGACAGACGGCCGGCCCCTCACAGGATAGCTCAGTCGTAAGTCGCAGGACGTCGGCGGAGACTACGAAAACTGCATCACCACCATCAAAGCCTTCCAAATACGCGAACAGCAGAGGCGCGCCCGCCTAGTGAGAGCAAAGACCCTACTAGGAATCAATACGCAATCTGAAGTTAAGTATTTACAAATCTTGAGTTAATAAGCCATCGAGAGGCTCCCACTAACTGGCAAAAGAAGCGAGGCGCTAAGGATGGGCAAGAGCCGGAAGGGAAGGAGAAGCAAGTCATATGGCTGCTTCAACGGAAGCACGTCGCAACAGAGATGATGAAGAACCTCATGGAAAACATAAAGAGCATAACGCGCTAATGGAATGCAAACAGCATACCATAGCCCTATCTAAGGACATCAAGCTGATTCCAAGACCCCTGCTGGCGAACAGGACCATCATATGCGGAAGTCAATGAAACTGACTAAGACCATTGCCGATCTCAAAACGATTCTAGTCCGTGCGATACCAATAGCCACTAATGTAGAGGCAGAACAACGGCCGAAACAGAAGAAAAGAAAGCGCCCATTCACCTATATTACCACAAATTCCGATAATAAAGAGGACACTAGCAATATTTTGCGAAAGTTAGACGCCGTGGAATGGAAGAACAGTGGTATACGTGGATAGGCTGCGTAAAGCAAAAGATCAAAAGATCATAATTTCATGCCACAGCAAAGATGAGTTAACAAAAATTTGCTTAAAGCTGTCGGACTAGCAACCTGCTGCGTTAAAGAGGCACAAAACAGTATCCTGGATAATAGTAAGGAGATGTGCTGGCCGTTCACACAAACGAAGAGGTTTCAGAAAGCACTTCTAAAATACGAAAACGGTCACCTGCTGGCAGACATTGATGAGCAGACGCGAATCACAGCGAAGTACAGGCGAAACGCGAGAAACCCACATACCACTTCCACATCGTGACGTAAGTGTCCCCAGCGGTATGGCAGCGCCTACCGCCAGCGTCGAGCAATACATAGATCTGCAACGCGGGCTGGAAGATCAGTCGCCGCTGATAAGCAAAGTGCTCAATGCTATGCCTGGGATACGGACACAGCCGCGCTTCCTTGCAAGGACAATATGCACGTATACGGTGGTGGAGCTCACAAGTGGGCGGTGAACGCAGAGTTTACCTGCCGGTAATGTACCAACATGTTGCAACTGCACTGAGTTAAAATGCACCGTGGCGAACCGCCAAATGCATTCAATCAGGAGTGTCCTATCAGGGAAAGGGTGGGATGCCATGGCCCGCGCCACCACAGAAGCTTACGCGGCGCGTCTCTATGGACCAAAGCGCATCCAACGTAGCCACTACACACGGTGAGAGGCCTTTTACAAAGTATTCCAGGCCAACCTCCAACGAAAGGAATTAGCCACAGCAGAATTAATGATAGAAGCAGATAAGAAAGGCCTTTTGCACCGTTCCAGGAACCTTATGTAGGCAACTCAAAGTGTATGAAAAGCTACAGAGGGGTGAGGATCTTCAGAGTACGAGCCAGGAGAAGGTTGTCAAGGCGGCTACGTCTATGACGATAACTTGAGATAAAACAATTCCCGAAACCTCACCCCACAAATAACATCGTGGTGGTGGGGATCCAAACTCGCGCCTGGGAAATCGCTGTGGTTTCATGCCACTTTGAGCCAGAACAACCCATAGAGCCATACCTGGCAGTTGAAGAACATACAAAAGGAGATATACAACCAAAAAAATGCTTGTATTAGGAGGCGACGCAAACGCTAAGAATACATGGTGGGCGGAGACGCGATGACCAAAGAGGAGAAGAAATGTTTGGCACCATAGATGAAATGGGGTTGCATGTAGTCAATGAGATATCCTCCCACATTTGATACCATCAGAGGCAACAAACGTTTCTCCAGCTGCTATCGATGTCACAGCTCGTTCTCATGCGATGCTAAACTTGGTAGAGGATCGGACAGCGGACGAAACTATCACAAGTTCCGACCACACAACACACTGACCTTTAACATCAGGCTTATTTGTGCCAAAGCGCATGGAAAACAAGCAACAATAGCACCGCAATAATTGTTCAATTTATGTTTACAACAACCGTGTTGAAGTCATGTTAAGAAAATTTAGAAAAGTGTGGGTCGCAAGGATTTGGATCTTTGACGGAGGGGTATACTCGTATTATCAAAAGGTATGTGAGGATAATTCCTACCGAAAGAAAACTAAAATCAAACTTACCTTTAAGCCGTGGATGTCCAGGAGCTCTCTATTTGATGAAGAAAGAGGTCTCACCAAGAAGCGTCGAATCCGCTGTGCAGCACCGGTCCGAGAGCGAAAGTCGCCGATGAGTACCTGCAAATTAAAGAAAAATATGAGGAAGGAGGTTAAAACGCGCAAATCGAAAGCTGGAAGCGGGTTCTGTGGCAAACAGGATAAGGAGGGAGTATGGGCTGTATATATAGAGTGATGAGTAGGACTGCCAAACGACATGAGGATTTGCCCCTGAAAGGGATGGGAGTAATTTTGACCTACGGAATCAGCAAGAGTACCTCGACAGAAGCTTACCCGGACGATTTAGCGGAAGAGGATACACTGACCATCGACTGACAAGAGCAGGCTGAGCTTGTCAACGGTTGTCTCACGACGAGCAGAAGGACCCACCGTTCACTATGGAGGAGCTCCGAATTGCGACCGAATCATTTAACCCCAAGAAGGCCCTGGTGCTGATGGCTTTACCGCCGACATCTGCAGTCATGCTATATCCCAGATCCGGAAGTTTTTCCATCACCGATCAACAAATGCCTAGAAATGGGAGCACTTCCGACCCTTGAAAGAGGCGACGGTAGCGGTTGAATTGCAAGCCTGGGAAGGAGAACTACACTAACCCCAAAGCATACAGGCCAATAGATTGTTGCCAGTGATGGGAAAGATACTGGAGAAGTTGATTTGTGAGTAGGCTGAAGTGGCACATTCTACCAACGATGAGTTCCCGTCAATACGATTCATGCCCCAGAAAAGCACTGAGGACTCCCTATGTTCTAGTTAACCTATATACGCCAAAAAATAGCTACAGCATGGTCGCAATGGTATCTCTGGATACAGAGGGAGTTTTGACAACGCATGGTGGCCTGCGATTAGATCCGCTTCTAAGCACAGGAAAAAGTGCCCAATTAATATCCGGAGAATTCTGACAGCTACTTACTACGTAACAGAAAGGTCACAGTCAGATATGGAGGGGTTGGAGACAAAGCTGATGCCACAAAAGGCTGTGTGCAGGGATCGATTGGCGGCCCCATTTGTGGAACTTGGTTCCTGACCCCTATTAAAAGGACCTCGAACGTCGAGGCGACTATTGCCAAGCGTTTGCTGACGACGTTGTCCCTGTTTCAAACTCTGCTCTGAAATAGAAAATCGCTTCTCAATGCCGCCCCTGCTCCGCGTTCGGGATTGGGGCATCAAAATAAGTTTTCCATTTTTGGTCCATCAAAGACTAAAGCCATGTTAGTCAAATCTCGAAAGCTGAAGCATGATAAGTTCCAAGACTGAGGGGATGGTGGGTCGACATTGGCATGTCTGATGACGTAAAGATCCTGGACTTCATTGATTGATAGCAAACTCACCTTCAATAAACATGTAGTGGAGGTGAGTAAGAAAGCTATCAACATATATAAGCAGCTTCTAGAGCAGCAAGAATTAGCTAGCTCTCACACCTCGAAGTCATCCGCATTATATACACCGCGACTGTGTGGAGCCAGTAAAGTTTACGTACGCCTCCAGTGTATGGCACCGGCGACAAGAAAAACAGGGTGCAAAAGCAGCTGAACATGTCCAGAGGGTTTTGCTCAAAAACTACCAGCGCATACAAAACTGTTTCCTTAAATGCCGCCTTGGTGCTGTCCGCTGTTCTAATTTTGATCTCAGAATTAGGAGGCAGCGTCACTTCTATGAAGTCAAGAAGGGGTACACTGGGAAGGCCTTGGAGATAGAGAGAAGTGGGAACAAGTTGTTGCATACGACAACACTCCTCACCCAGCGAACATATGAGTCTGGGTTTCATAAGTTTGATGAAACTCCCGCGAGCAAGCTGATTGCCGTAAAATACTCAAAACGATTCGAGTATACGGATGGCAAAATTCGATGGCAAGGTCGGGGCAGCGCTTCGGTTCCTATGGAATAGCGAAGCAGAGATCAAAGCCGTCAAATTAAACGTCACCGTACTGCACGGTATATCAAGCGGAACTTCTGGCCATATGCACAGCCATTACCTGACGATATTAGAAACGCTGCAAAATGAGTTTTGCATATACAGCGACTCGAGATCAGCCTTGAGACGGTCATCAACAACGCCTCATCGCATCCAACTTGCCGTTCAATCTCGTGCAAATATCAAAGTTTCGCCAAACTCCAGAAATCGTAAACATATATCCTTGTTCTGATCAAAGCACATTGTGGAATTGAAGGCAATGAAAGAGCTGACAAACTGGCTAAAGAGTGCACTAAAGATCAAACAAAGCCCAATCCATGGTCTCTTTCCCGGTTTCATCTTCGCCAAGCAACAAATCCGTGAGAAGTCGCTTGAGGAATGGAACCGAAGATACGAGACAAGCCAAACAGCCTCAACAACAAAGATCTTCCTTCCGCACGCAGCAAATGCATATAGGATTGTGAGAGAGATCGAACCCACTGTGTACTGACAGGTGTTGATAGGGCACGGCGGGTTTCTCCGAGTACTTGTGTGTGCATAGATTCAAATGCAAGGAGAGTTTCTGGTGTGCGCTCAGGGCGACGATAAGGTGGAAGTGTGATCCACCTTATCACAGAGAATGTCCAATGTACAAAGTAGAGAGAGAATGGACATGGAGATAGAAATAGAAATAAAATAAGCAGAAATAATATACCGGAAATTATTAGAAATAAGGAATCTAGGATAAGTTTATCAGTTTTGTAAATACATAGCCAGCAAAGTAATAAATAAGAATAAATAATAGGTAGTAGTAAAACAATAAGAAGACAAACTACCAGGCACTATACAGTACTATGTTATTATATACATATACACTTATATGTAATAATAATAAAAAAAAGTAATAATAAATAGAAGAGTAGTAAATATGTTTATATCCTAACTATAGCGATAACGAAAATTAGGATATAGATAAATGATAAGTACATAGATATTAAGGAAAAATTCGAAATTTTGTTATATATCAACGCAATAAAGAAGAAATGTTGGCTTTTAAAGCGGACGTGTAAATATTAATAGTTTGACATATACGTAATGATTAAAAGCAATAAAAAGTCCCCAGACGATACATGCTCGGGGGAATATATGCGAGACAATCTGCAAAAATGGGGCCAGTCACTAATATAAAAGTTGTTTGAAAAAAAAAATCCCGTTTTGAGCGCGCGGGAACACCGGGCGCGCTCACCTCGCTGACTCATACGAGCGACAGCGAGTCCATCACTGAGTCAAGGGGAATCGAGCCTACGTTTCCTCTCATCCCCTGCGGCGGCTGTGGAGTGGTCCCGTCTGACGCTTCCTCCATCGGTTGGTTGGTCGGTTGCCGAGGTGGCAACGGCGGATTGCCTTTTCTGGCCTTGAAGGCGCTTTGCAAGCCTTCCCCATCCTGTGGTCCGTCGGCTTTGCGGCGACGCACACGGCACAATCGCGGTAGCGGAGCATGCTGCCGCCTTTGTGGCCAGGTTGAATATCGGCAGCAATAACTCTTCGGTCGATCGGTGCGTCGCATCGAGCCCTCACGTGCCCCGCCTCGAAACAGCGGAAGCACCTAAGAGGTGCGAGGGCTCCACGAGCTTCACCTCGGCCTTCGCCACCCATGAGACCATATGCCCGCTGGCGGCCACCTTTTGGCGGCAGCCACGGGACACCGGACCCAGGTAAGCCATCCCTTTAGTCTGCGGGATATCGCAGGACCCTGCTGCACTTAATGGTGTCCTGGGACAGCCGCCAGCCTTCGTCACCGCCGCTACTACATCCTTCTGGCTGTGGTGGAGTCGTCCAGCATCGACACCTGACTTCAGCAGTCTTTGCCGGTCTGATACTCGACTCCTTTGCCCGCCGTGATTCAAGCAATCTGACTCAATTTTGAGCGAGAAAGCGTCCGCTCTGTTCGCCGTCTGCGCCGGGGATTTCGAACATCCGGAGCTCCCGTGGCGCAGATGCGCGCATCTCAGTTATGCTACCCGAGTGGAGGCTAGGTTAATTTTCGCCTTCGCCTCGGTAATCACGTCGATGTAGGTGACGCCCGCCGCAGCAGCCTGAGGCTCTAGCGTCACCACCACAGCAGAGGATCGCGGAGTCGCAATCTTGACCGCCCTGGTTTGCCAACAATTTGATTCACCTTCCTCCTTTGTTTTGAGCCCTTCCCGCCACCGTAGTCCAGGGTTGGTCCATAGACTCGGGGCAGGTGGCAGGTCGAGACTCAGTTGCCTTCTTTGGGCCCCTCCTTGCGGCCTTCACCTTTGTTTCCCTTTGGGGCGCCAGCCGCCAGCGACCAGCTACAAACCGATTTATATCGCTAGGCCGCCTTTACAGGCGGTTTTGCTTTAACCGGTGTCTGGGAAGGCGAAGAGCTGGAAGAGATACCGGGCACGCCTGGCCCTTGTCGGCCGCCAATGGGGCGGAGGCGCTTCTCCGGCAGGAGGCGGTCCTCCAGGCGGCAAATTGGCGTTGATCATTGACCCCACCTGGTCAATGATCGAGCGCACGAGCTCTTCCCTTTGTCCGTTCCCTCTCCTTCGGTTGTTGGTCGCCGTCACTTTCATCCGCAGGTCAGCCACCTCCTTCCTCAGTTGCGACACTTCGCCTTGTAGGCGAGCATTGTCGGCCTGCAGCTTCCGCGTGCGTCTCGTCTGAGGTACAACGTCGCAGAGTCTTGGTAACTCAAGCCGACGTTCTCTTCGTAGCCTCTTTGAGCGTCCACCCAGATGCCCTTCAGGTTCTTTGACCTGTTGCAACCATGGTGATGACGCCCACGCTGTCCTTTCAATTTCTAGCTCCGCCGCCGTCTCGAAG